>CATOVK010000033.1:0-24857 GCA_951905685.1 Eumerus sabulonum
TCACCAGGCCACTATAGGTGACCGGTATCGCGACCAGCTCACCAGGCCACTATAGGTGACCGGTATCGCGACAGCTCACCAGGCCACTATAGGTGACCGGTATCGCGACAGCTCACCAGGCCACTATAGGTGACCGGTATCGCGACAGCTCACCAGGCCACTATAGGTGACCGGTATCGCGACAGCTCACCAGGCCACTATAGGTGACCGGTATCGCGACAGCTCACCAGGCCACTATAGGTGACCGGTATCGCGACAGCTCACCAGGCCACTATAGGTGACCGGTATCGCGACAGCTCACCAGGCCACTATAGGTGACCGGTATCGCGACAGGCTCACCAGGCCACCTATAGGTGACCGGTATCGCGACAGCTCACCAGGCCACTATAGGTGACCGGTATCGCGACAGCTCACCAGGCCACTATAGGTGACCGGTATCGCGACAGCTCACCAGCCACTATAGGTGACCGGTATCGCGACAGCTCACCAGGCCACTATAGGTGACCGGTATCGCGACAGCTCACCAGGCCACTATAGGTGACCGGTATCGCGACAGCTCACCAGGCCACTATAGGTGACCGGTATCGCGACAGCTCACCAGGCCACTATAGGTGACCGGTATCGCGACAGCTCACCAGGCCACTATAGGTGACCGGTATCGCGACAGCTCACCAGGCACTATAGGTGACCGGTATCGCGACAGCTCACCAGGCCACTATAGGTGACCGGTATCGCGACAGCTCACCAGGCCACTATAGGTGACCGGTATCGCGACAGCTCACCAGGCCACTATAGGTGACCGGTATCGCGACAACTCACCAGGCCACTATAGGTGGTCACCAGGCCACTATAGGTGACCGGTATCGCGACAGCTCACCAGGCCACTATAGGTGACCGGTATCGCGACAGCTCACCAGGCCACTATAGGTGACCGGTATCGCGACAGCTCACCCAGGCCACTATAGGTGACCGGTATCGCGACAGCTCACCAGGCCACTATAGGTGACCGGTATCGCGACAGCTCACCAGGCCACTATAGGTGACCGGTATCGCGACAGCTCACCAGGCCACTATAGGTGACCGGTATCGCGACAGCTCACCAGGCCACTATAGGTGACCGGTATCGCGACAGCTCACCAGGCCACTATAGGTGACCGGTATCGCGACAGCTCACCAGGCCACTATAGGTGACCGGTATCGCGACAGCTCACCAAGGCCACTATAGGTGGGTCGGTATCACGACAGCTCACCAGGCCACTATAGGTGGCTGGTATCACGACAGCTCACCAGGCCACTATAGGTGACCGGTATCGCGACAGCTCACCAGGCCACTATAGGTGGTCACCAGGCCACTATAGGTGACCGGTATCGCGACAGCTCACCAGGCCACTATAGGTGACCGGTATCGCGACAGCTCACCAGGCCACTATAGGTGACCGGTATCGCGACAGCTCACCAGGCCACTATAGGTGACCGGTATCGCGACAGCTCACCAGGCCACTATAGGTGACCGGTATCGCGACAGCTCACCAGGCCACTATTAGGTGACCGGTATCGCGACAGCTCACCAGGCCACTATAGGTGACCGGTATCGCGACAGCTCACCAGGCCACTATAGGTGACCGGTATCGCGACAGCTCACCAGGCCACTATAGGTGACCGGTATCGCGACAGCTCACCAGGCCACTATAGGTGACCGGTATCGCGACAGCTCACCAGGGCCACTATAGGTGACCGGTATCGCGACAGCTCACCAGGCCACTATAGGTGACCGGTATCGCGACAGCTCACCAGGCCACTATAGGTGACCGGTATCGCGACAGCTCACCAGGCCACTATAGGTGACCGGTATCGCGACAGCTCACCAGGCCACTATAGGTGACCGGTATCGCGACAGCTCACCAGGCCACTATAGGTGACCGGTATCGCGACAGCTCACCAGGCCACTATAGGTGACCGGTATCGCGACAGCTCACCAGGCCACTATAGGTGACCGGTATCGCGACAGCTCACCAGGCCACTATAGGTGACCGGTATCGCGACAGCTCACCAGGCCACTATAGGTGACCGGTATCGCCGACAGCTCACCAGGCCACTATAGGTGACCGGTATCGCGACAGCTCACCAGGCCACTATAGGTGACCGGTATCGCGACAGCTCACCAGGCCACTATAGGTGACCGGTATCGCGACAGCTCACCAGGCCACTATAGGTGACCGGTATCGCGACAGCTCACCAGGCCACTATAGGTGACCGGGTATCGCGACAGCTCACCAGGCCACTATAGGTGACCGGTATCGCGACAGCTCACCAGGCCACTATAGGTGACCGGTATCGCGACAGCTCACAAGGCCACTATAGGTGGGTGGTATCGCGACAGCTCACCAAGCCACAATAGGTGGGTGGTATCACGACAGCTCACCAGGCCACTATAGGTGGCTGGTATCACGACAGCTCACCAGGCCACTATAGGTGGCTGGTATCGCGACAGCTCACCAGGCCACTATAGGTGACCGGTATCGCGACAGCTCACCAGGCCACTATAGGTGGTCACCAGGCCACTATAGGTGACCGGTATCGCGACAGCTCACCAGGCCACTATAGGTGACCGGTATCGCGACAGCTCACCAGGCCACTATAGGTGACCGGTATCGCGACAGCTCACCAGGCCACTATAGGTGACCGGTATCGCGACAGCTCACCAGGCCACTATAGGTGACCGGTATCGCGACAGCTCACCAGGCCACTATAGGTGACCGGTATCGCGACAGCTCACCAGGCCACTATAGGTGACCGGTATCGCGACAGCTCACCAGGCCACTATAGGTGACCGGTATCGCGACAGCTCACCAGGCCACTATAGGTGACCGGTATCGCGACAGCTCACCAGGCCACTATAGGTGGTCACCAGGCCACTATAGGTGACCGGTATCGCGACAGCTCACCAGGCCACTATAGGTGACCGGTATCGCGACAGCTCACCAGGCCACTATAGGTGACCGGTATCGCGACAGCTCACCAGGCCACTATAGGTGACCGGTATCGCGACAGCTCACCAGGCCACTATATGTGACCGGTATCGCGACAGCTCACCAGGCCACTATAGGTGACCGGTATCGCGACAGCTCACCAGGCCACTATAGGTGACCGGTATCGCGACAGCTCACCAGGCCACTATAGGTGACCGGTATCGCGACAGCTCACCAGGCCACTATAGGTGACCGGTATCGCGACAGCTCACCAGGCCACTATAGGTGGGTGGTATCGCGACAGCTCACCAGGCCACTATAGGTGACCGGTATCGCGACAGCTCACCAGGCCACTATAGGTGGGTGGTATCGCGACAGCTCACCAGGCCACTATAGGTGGGTGGTATCGCGACAACTCACCAGGCCACTATAGGTGGTCACCAGGCCACTATAGGTGACCGGTATCGCGACAGCTCACCAGGCCACTATAGGTGACCGGTATCGCGACAGCTCACCAGGCCACTATAGGTGACCGGTATCGCGACAGCTCACCAGGCCACTATAGGTGACCGGTATCGCGACAGCTCACCAGGCCACTATAGGTGACCGGTATCGCGACAGCTCACCAGGCCACTATAGGTGACCGGTATCGCGACAGCTCACCAGGCCACTATAGGTGACCGGTATCGCGACAGCTCACCAGGCCACTATAGGTGACCGGTATCGCGACAGCTCACCAGGCCACTATAGGTGACCGGTATCGCGACAGCTCACCAGGCCACTTTAGGTGACCGGTATCGCGACAGCTCACCAGGCCACTATAGGTGACCGGTATCGCGACAGCTCACCAGGCCACTATAGGTGACCGGTATCGCGACAGCTCACCAGGCCACTATAGGTGACCGGTATCGCGACAGCTCACCAGGCCACTATAGGTGACCGGTATCGCGACAGCTCACCAGGCCACTATAGGTGGCTGGTATCGCGACAGCTCACCAGGCCACTATAGGTGACCGGTATCGCGACAGCTCACCAGGCCACTATAGGTGGTCACCAGGCCACTATAGGTGACCGGTATCGCGACAGCTCACCAGGCCACTATAGGTGACCGGTATCGCGACAGCTCACCAGGCCACTATAGGTGACCGGTATCGCGACAGCTCACCAGGCCACTATAGGTGACCGGTATCGCGACAGCTCACCAGGCCACTATAGGTGACCGGTATCGCGACAGCTCACCAGGCCACTATAGGTGACCGGTATCGCGACAGCTCACCAGGCCACTATAGGTGACCGGTATCGCGACAGCTCACCAGGCCACTATAGGTGACCGGTATCGCGACAGCTCACCAGGCCACTATAGGTGACCGGTATCGCGACAGCTCACCAGGCCACTATAGGTGACCGGTATCGCGACAGCTCACCAGGCCACTATAGGTGGTCACCAGGCCACTATAGGTGACCGGTATCGCGACAGCTCACCAGGCCACTATAGGTGACCGGTATCGCGACAGCTCACCAGGCCACTATAGGTGACCGGTATCGCGACAGCTCACCAGGCCACTATAGGTGACCGGTATCGCGACAGCTCACCAGGCCACTATATGTGACCGGTATCGCGACAGCTCACCAGGCCACTATAGGTGACCGGTATCGCGACAGCTCACCAGGCCACTATAGGTGACCGGTATCGCGACAGCTCACCAGGCCACTATAGGTGACCGGTATCGCGACAGCTCACCAGGCCACTATAGGTGACCGGTATCGCGACAGCTCACCAGGCCACTATAGGTGACCGGTATCGCGACAGCTCACCAGGCCACTATAGGTGACCGGTATCGCGACAGCTCACCAGGCCACTATAGGTGACCGGTATCGCGACAGCTCACCAGGCCACTATAGGTGACCGGTATCGCGACAGCTCACCAGGCCACTATAGGTGACCGGTATCGCGACAGCTCACCAGGCCACTATAGGTGACCGGTATCGCGACAGCTCACCAGGCCACTATAGGTGACCGGTATCGCGACAGCTCACCAGGCCACTATAGGTGACCGGTATCGCGACAGCTCACCAGGCCACTATAGGTGACCGGTATCGCGACAACTCACCAGGCCACTATAGGTGGTCACCAGGCCACTATAGGTGACCGGCATCGCGACAGCTCACCAGGCCACTATAGGTGACCGGTATCGCGACAGCTCACCAGGCCACTATAGGTGGGTGGTATCGCGACAGCTCACCAGGCCACTATAGGTGACCGGTATCGCGACAGCTCACCAGGCCACTATAGGTGACCGGTATCGCGACAGCTCACCAGGCCACTATAGGTGGGTGGTATCGCGACAGCTCACCAGGCCACTATAGGTGGGTGGTATCGCGACAACTCACCAGGCCACTATAGGTGGTCACCAGGCCACTATAGGTGACCGGTATCGCGACAGCTCACCAGGCCACTATAGGTGACCGGTATCGCGACAGCTCACCAGGCCACTATAGGTGACCGGTATCGCGACAGCTCACCAGGCCACTATAGGTGACCGGTATCGCGACAGCTCACCAGGCCACTATAGGTGACCGGTATCGCGACAGCTCACCAGGCCACTATAGGTGACCGGTATCGCGACAGCTCACCAGGCCACTATAGGTGACCGGTATCGCGACAGCTCACCAGGCCACTATAGGTGACCGGTATCGCGACAGCTCACCAGGCCACTATAGGTGACCGGTATCGCGACAGCTCACCAGGCCACTATAGGTGACCGGTATCGCGACAGCTCACCAGGCCACTATAGGTGACCGGTATCGCGACAGCTCACCAGGCCACTATAGGTGACCGGTATCGCGACAGCTCACCAGGCCACTATAGGTGACCGGTATCGCGACAGCTCACCAGGCCACTATAGGTAGGTAGGTAGGTAGGGTCGTAGCCTTCCCGTAATTGAGAAGAACGCACTTAGGCCAAGGAGGCCCGTTGTGCAGCTACGAGGGGGTTTTATCCCCCTATTCGTGGAACCATCTAGTGCTTCTTAAGAAGTTAAGAAGATTAAGTATCCCTACTTTCTGAACATCTGTCAGATCGTTAAGGAAGTAAGAGCCTAGGTAACGCTTCCTTATATTGCAAAAAGCTGGACAGGCGCATAGAAGGTGGTGAATGGATTCAACCTCCTCCTCGTCCTGACAGCTTCTGCAGAAGTCATTTGAAACTATACCTAGTCTTTGTGCGTGACTGCCAATGAGGCAGTGACCTGTGATGACACCGATGACTTTGTAGATGTCAGTTCTTTTTAGGGAGATTATACTCCTTGTGCGCTGACTGTCAAGCCGAGGCCAGATTTGCCTGGTGATGACGCAGGTGTGTCCCTGGGTCCATCTCAGGTTCGTCTCGGCCCTGGCGAGATTCGTCAGATTATGTTTAATGGTTGTAAGGGGTACTCCCTCACAAGCCACGATTGATTGTAGCGTCGTTCCTTGTTTGGCGAGTATGTCGGCTTTCTCATTACCTGTAATGCCGCTGTGTCCTGGTACCCAGATAAGCTGTATATTGAACTGTTCTGCCATCTCGTTGAGAGATCTGCGACAGTCGAGACTAGATTTTGATGAGTACACATAGGACTCCAGCGACTTTAAGGCAGCTTGACTATCTGTAAGGATGCGAATATCTGTGGTGGATATTACGTTCCACTTCAGCCAAGATAAAGCCTCTTTTATTGCCGACAGTTCCGCCTGGAAAACGCTGCAGTGGTTTGGTAATTTTAGAGCTTTATATAGCTTGAGTTGTTTGCAGAAAACTCCACAGCCCACCCCGTCCTTGGTTTTAGACCCGTCGGTGTAAAAATCCACACAGTTTCTGCGGGGTTGTGTTTGGCGAGTCCAGTTTTTCCTGTCCGGGTAAATCGTCGTGAATTTTTTGTCCAAGATTATGGTGGGTTCTGTGTGGTCCAGGTTTTCTGCCAGACTTGTCCTGTTTTGCAGGATGGATGAGTGGCCGGTGACATAGCTCGCCCATTTCGAGTTGGCTTTTAGTCTTATGGCCGTATGTGTGGCAATTTGCTTGCCGAAAATATCGAGTGGTGTGAGGTCTAGTATCATGTTAAGCGCAGCCGTTGGTGTGGACCTGAGGGCCCCGGTAATGCACATACATGCCATCCTTTGTACCTTCTCGAGTTGTTTATGGTATGTTGTCTTGTCTAGTGCAGTCCACCAGACTATCACTCCATACAGTAGTATGGGTCTGACGACCGTAATGTAGAGCCATAGGGTGATTTTGGGGTTAAATCCCCATTTTTTTCCTAGAGCTTTCTTACATGTGTAGAGAGCAATTGTTGCTTTTTTTGCTCTTTCAGTTGTATTACTCTTCCAAGTTAATTTCCTATCGAGTATAATGCCTAGGAATTTGGCACTAGGGGAATAGGTTAACCTGGTATCGAGCAGAGTGATAGGGCAGTATTCCGGGACTTTGTGCTTTTTGGTGAATAGCACGAGCTCCGTTTTCTGGGGATTAATCCTGAGCCCGCTACTATGCGCCCATTTGCACAGGAATGAGAATGCCGTTTGCATACGGTCATTCAGTGTGGATAGGTATTTACCTGAGATTGAGATGGCAACGTCATCGGCGTAGGCAGCAACGTCCAGGCCTTCTTTCTCCAGTTTGATCAGTAGTTCGTTAACAACTACATTCCAGAGAAGAGGTGAGAGGACTCCACCTTGCGGGGTACCCTTGGTAGCTACTCTGGTAGTCTCTAGGCTTCCCCACTTAGAGTGAATCTTGCGTGTTAATAGCAACTCGCTGATCAGCCCTATCAGAGTCCTCTCCACCTTTAGCTTTTCCAGCCCTTCTATTATTGCTTTCGGAGTGACGTTGTTAAAGGCGCCCTCTATGTCTAGGAAGGCTGTTAGCGTATATTCTTTCAGATGGATTGATCTTTCGATTTTCCTCACTAATGAGTGAAGAGCTGTTTCGACCGATCTACCTTTACAGTAGGCGTGTTGTGCCTTAGACATTAGGGAGGGATCCAAGCTGTGCCGTATGTGTAGGTCTATCAGCCTTTCTAAGGTTTTTAGAGCGAAGGATGATAGACAGATCGGCCTTAGATCCTTAGGGGAAGTGTGAGAATTCCTACCGGCCTTGGGGATGAAGATTACCTTTGCGCACTTCCACTTTTCTGGAATATGACTCCAAGCTAGGCATCCTTTAAAGATTATCTCTAGCCATGGTATAGTCCATTCCATAGTTTGTGTTAGTTCGATTGGGTAGATTTCATCTGGACCTGGCGATTTATAGGGCTTGAAACTTTTTAATGCCCATACAATTTTCTCTCTGGAGATAATATGTTCGTACTGCCCTACTTCGGCAGAGGAGTTCTGAGTTCCTCGCGAGTGCACTGAGTCTTGCGATTCAGAGCAGCCAGGGAAGTGCGTGTTGAGGAGAAGATTTAAAGTTTCTTCCTCGGATGTTGTCCAAACTCCGTTTGCTATGAGGCAGTTGGGAGATTGTGGAACTTTCGAGAGTATTTTCCTCAGTCTATAGGCGTCTGAGATTTTCTCCATATTGTTGCAGAAGATCTTCCAAGACAGCCTTTGTGCTTTCCTCAGGTTTTGTTTGTACACCTTGAGTGAATTTTTGTATAGGCTCCAGTCACTGTCGTTACTTGTGTTCTTTGCTTTATTAAAGAGCTTACGACAGGCTTTGCGGAGCTTGCTTAGATCTGCGTTCCACCAGGGAGGGTAAGATTTTTTTCCTGATTTGTGGGTTGCGCAGCTGTTGGCCCTTGCGTTGCCCAATGTGGTTGTTAGAGTATCGACCATAAGGTCTATATCTAACGTGGTCCGCGGGGTGTCAGGGGTCCTACTTATTATAGAGTTGCCAATGAAGGCTCTATAACGCTCCCAATCGATTCTTCTTGGGTTACAGGATGAGTCAATTGGGGTTGGGACCATGTAGGCTAGGTTGAAAACCAGATAACGATGATCTGAGAAGGAGTGCTCTTCAGAAACCTTCCATTCTCTTATATTATCAATGATGGGGGGGGATGCTAGAGTTAGGTCTAGTACCTCCCTACGATTTTTCGTAATAAAAGTGGGTGTATGACCCTTGTTACAGATAAGAAGGTTAGCGGTTAAGATGAATTCAATAAGCCACTCACCTCTTTCGTTTGTGTCGCTGCTGCCCCAAATCGTGTGATGCGCATTCGCATCCGCACCGATAAGGAGCCCAGCTTGGTGATTCGACGAGTCCTTGACCAGTCTTTTTATTTCGTCCGATGGGATGGACTCTTCTTGCGCCATGTATGTGGACGCTATCCATAGTTTGAGCCCGGGTGATTGGATTGCAATCACTGTTGTGTCTGGGCAACTGTAATTTGGAAGAAGGTAAGCATTTAAAGATTTCTTTGCAAGTATGCAAGTGCGGGGCTTACCTTCTTTTTGTGAAACAAATAGGTTGTAGGCTGGAGTTCTTAGTCCACGAACCCTGTGTTCATGCACCCAAGGTTCCTGGATTAAGGCTATGTCTTCTTCTCCTTTGGCCAGCCTGAGAAGAAGGTTTGCGGATGCCGCTTTGGAATGGTGGAGGTTAATCTGAATCAATTTCAGCATCATGGCTGCTATTAATACGATCTGCCTCCACCATGGTGGCGTTGAGGTCTTCTAGATCTGAGTCTAGAAGATCGTCTTCCATCGGCGAGCTAGTGGAATAGTCCTCGCTTCCGGAGTCGAGCAATGACTCCTGATCTTTAATGACCAGGGATGTTGCTGGGGTTTCAGTTTCTACCGGCGCAGGGCCCTTGCTCCCTGAGGGGGTTGGGGGTTCCTGCACCGTAGAGCTACTGTTACTGACCTCGGTGTTAACCGTGTCTGTGTTGCCGGATGGTGGCATTTCCTCATCCTTTTTGTAGATGTTTAGTTTGACTTTTTTGAAGCCAAACCTGATGTGGTAGTCGCATAGGGCCAGAGGTTCCAAGGATTCACAATTCAGAACAAGGATTGCCTGTCTTGATCGACCTTTCGGTTCCTCCAGCTTCGCGACTCTCCAATCTCCTGTTGGGAGATTGGGATTGCAATAGTTGATTGTCTCAACTATTTCTAGAGGGTTGTCTGGTGCAAGCGGGAGCCAGCATCTAGCTCGCGGTCGTTTAGGGATTTGGTCCTTAGTGATGACCTTGAGCCTAGCTCCCTCCCAAATTTCCCCTATTTCGGCAACTGTTGCCTTCAGAAGATCAACGGATCTTTCGTCAGCACAGCTTATTAATTTGACCCTGCCTTGGTACCATCCAGCGTCGTCGCAGATGGGCGGTGGTCCAGGGTTCTTTCTTGCGACTTTGAGGAAGTTTGTCGATAACGCTTGGTCGACATCCTTCCATTGTTCGGTCGTCATTTTGCCGTCCGGGTCGCTATCATCTATGATTGCGACCGTTAGCAACTCCCTCGCAACCTCACCGAAGGGCTTTGATAGCTTGGCCAGTGTTCCCAGCCTAGCTTTCTTAGCCTCCCGCTTTGGTTCCTCGGGGGACGATCTGGGCCTCTTGGCCTGTTCTTTCTCCTGGGCTAAGATTCCTGTCGCCCAGGTTACCGACTCTTTGTCTTTTTCAGACAAGTCGGTTTTATGGCCCCATCGTTTAATGATTCTCAAGGCCGCTTTGTGATCTTTGTAGGCCTTGGTCGATGGGTTGTTTTTCCTGTCGGAGCGGTTTGAAGGTTCTCCGATCGGAGTCTTTACCGCTTTGGATGTGGAGGGAATATCATCCCCTTCCGGTTTTTTACGAGGTCCGGACTCGTTATTTGTTTGTTGTTTGCTTTGTTTGTTCATGTCCCACGAGTTGCGGAGAAATAAATGTCCACCTGGGCAGAGATCCGCAATACCCAGGTAAGGCTGGCTGATCCGGAGGGCGCCAGGTATCCGGATACACCGTTTGCGACTGAGCTATTTTTGGTCTGGGCTCTCAGCCTGGTCGACATCTCGGCACGGTACGGTTAACACCTTATGTCCAGCCCAGGGGATGGGGAGTGGATAGGTAGGATGGGAGTGTGATGGGATAGGTGGATTGGGATATGATTTGGGTTTGTGAAGGGAGTGACGGGGATGATTATCCTTTGGTGAGAAGCCCCCACACCACGGCAAGGTAGATAATCAGGTGGGGGAGGCCACTATAGGTGACCGGTATCGCGACAGCTCACCAGGCCACTATAGGTGACCGGTATCGCGACAGCTCACCAGGCCACTATAGGTGACCGGTATCGCGACAGCTCACCAGGGCACTATAGGTGACCGGTATCGCGACAGCTCACCAGGCCACTATAGGTGACCGGTATCGCGACAGCTCACCAGGCCACTATAGGTGACCGGTATCGCGACAGCTCACCAGGCCACTATAGGTGACCGGTATCGCGACAGCTCACCAGGCCACTATAGGTGACCGGTATCGCGACAGCTCACCGGGCCACTATAGGTGACCGGTTTCGCGACAGCTCACCAGGCCACTATAGGTGGGTGGTATCGCGACAACTCACCAGGCCACTATAGGTGGGTGGTATCGCGACAACTCACCAGGCCACTATAGGTAGTCACCAGGCCACTATAGGTGACCGGTATCGCGACAGCTCACCAGGCCACTATAGGTGACCGGTATCGCGACAGCTCACCAGGCCACTATAGGTGACCGGTATCGCGACAGCTCACCAGGCCACTATAGGTGACCGGTATCGCGACAGCTCACCAGGCCACTATAGGTGACCGGTATCGCGACAGCTCACCAGGCCACTATAGGTGACCGGTATCGCGACAGCTCACCAGGCCACTATAGGTGACCGGTATCGCGACAGCTCACCAGGCCACTATAGGTGACCGGTATCGCGACAGCTCACCAGGCCACTATAGGTGACCGGTATCGCGACAGCTCACCAGGCAACTATATGTGACCGGTATCGCGACAGCTCACCAGGCCACTATAGGTGACCGGTATCGCGACAGCTCACCAAGCCACTATAGGTGACCGGTATCGCGACAGCTCACCAGGCCACTATAGGTGACCGGTATCGCGACAACTCACCAGGCCACTATAGGTGACCGGTATCGCGACAGCTCACCAGGCCACTATAGGTGACCGGTATCGCGACAGCTCACCAGGCCACTATAGGTGGGTGGTATCGCGACAACTCACCAGGCCACTATAGGTGGTCACCAGGCCAATATAGGTGACCGGTATCGCGACAGCTCACCAGGCCACTATAGGTGACCGGTATCGCGACAGCTCACCAGGCCACTATAGGTGACCGGTATCGCGACAGCTCACCAGGCCACTATAGGTGACCGGTATCGCGACAGCTCACCAGGCCACTATAGGTGACCGGTATCGCGACAGCTCACCAGGCCACTATAGGTGACCGGTATCGCGACAGCTCACCAGGCCACTATAGGTGACCGGTATCGCGACAGCTCACCAGGCCACTATAGGTGACCGGTATCGCGACAGCTCACCAGGCCACTATAGGTGACCGGTATCGCGACAGCTCACCAGGCCACTATAGGTGACCGGTATCGCGACAGCTCACCAGGCCACTATAGGTGACCGGTATCGCGACAGCTCACCAGGCCACTATATGTGACCGGTATCGCGACAGCTCACCAGGCCACTATATGTGACCGGTATCGCGACAGCTCACCAGGCCACTATAGGTGACCGGTATCGCGACAGCTCACCAGGCCACTATAGGTGACCGGTATCGCGACAGCTCACCAGGCCACTATAGGTGACCGGTATCGCGACAGCTCACCAGGCCACTATAGGTGGTCACCAGGCCACTATAGGTGACCGGTATCGCGACAGCTCACCAGGCCACTATAGGTGACCGGTATCGCGACAGCTCACCAGGCCACTATAGGTGACCGGTATCGCGACAGCTCACCAGGCCACTATATGTGACCGGTATCGCGACAGCTCACCAGGCCACTATAGGTGACCGGTATCGCGACAGCTCACCAGGCCACTATAGGTGACCGGTATCGCGACAGCTCACCAGGCCACTATAGGTGACCGGTATCGCGACAGCTCACCAGGCCACTATAGGTGACCGGTATCGCGACAGCTCACCAGGCCACTATAGGTGACCGGTATCGCGACAGCTCACCAGGCCACTATAGGTGACCGGTATCGCGACAGCTCACCAGGCCACTATAGGTGACCGGTATCGCGACAGCTCACCAGGCCACTATAGGTGACCGGTATCGCGACAGCTCACCAGGCCACTATAGGTGACCGGTATCGCGACAGCTCACCAGGCCACTATAGGTGACCGGTATCGCGACAGCTCACCAGGCCACTATAGGTGACCGGTATCGCGACAACTCACCAGGCCACTATAGGTGGTCACCAGGCCACTATAGGTGGTCACCAGGCCACTATAGGTGACCGGCATCGCGACAGCTCACCAGGCCACTATAGGTGACCGGTATCGCGACAGCTCACCAGGCCACTATAGGTGGGTGGTATCGCGACAGCTCACCAGGCCACTATAGGTGACCGGTATCGCGACAGCTCACCAGGCCACTATAGGTGACCGGTATCGCGACAGCTCACCAGGCCACTATAGGTGGGTGGTATCGCGACAGCTCACCAGGCCACTATAGGTGGGTGGTATCGCGACAACTCACCAGGCCACTATAGGTGGTCACCAGGCCACTATAGGTGACCGGTATCGCGACAGCTCACCAGGCCACTATAGGTGACCGGTATCGCGACAGCTCACCAGGCCACTATAGGTGACCGGTATCGCGACAGCTCACCAGGCCACTATAGGTGACCGGTATCGCGACAGCTCACCAGGCCACTATAGGTGACCGGTATCGCGACAGCTCACCAGGCCACTATAGGTGACCGGTATCGCGACAGCTCACCAGGCCACTATAGGTGACCGGTATCGCGACAGCTCACCAGGCCACTATAGGTGACCGGTATCGCGACAGCTCACCAGGCCACTATAGGTGACCGGTATCGCGACAGCTCACCAGGCCACTATAGGTGACCGGTATCGCGACAGCTCACCAGGCCACTATAGGTGACCGGTATCGCGACAGCTCACCAGGCCACTATAGGTGACCGGTATCGCGACAGCTCACCAGGCCACTATAGGTGACCGGTATCGCGACAGCTCACCAGGCCACTATAGGTGACCGGTATCGCGACAGCTCACCAGGCCACTATAGGTGACCGGTATCGCGACAGCTCACCAGGCCACTATAGGTGACCGGTATCGCGACAGCTCACCAGGCCACTATAGGTGACCGGTATCGCGACAGCTCACCAGGCCACTATAGGTGACCGGTATCGCGACAGCTCACCAGGCCACTATAGGTGACCGGTATCGCGACAGCTCACCAGGCCACTATAGGTGACCGGTATCGCGACAGCTCACCAGGCCACTATAGGTGACCGGTATCGCGACAGCTCACCAGGCCACTATAGGTGACCGGTATCGCGACAGCTCACCGGGCCACTATAGGTGACCGGTTTCGCGACAGCTCACCAGGCCACTATAGGTGGGTGGTATCGCGACAACTCACCAGGCCACTATAGGTGGGTGGTATCGCGACAACTCACCAGGCCACTATAGGTAGTCACCAGGCCACTATAGGTGACCGGTATCGCGACAGCTCACCAGGCCACTATAGGTGACCGGTATCGCAACAGCTCACCAGGCCACTATAGGTGACCGGTATCGCGACAGCTCACCAGGCCACTATAGGTGACCGGTATCGCGACAGCTCACCAGGCCACTATAGGTGACCGGTATCGCGACAGCTCACCAGGCAACTATATGTGACCGGTATCGCGACAGCTCACCAGGCCACTATAGGTGACCGGTATCGCGACAGCTCACCAAGCCACTATAGGTGACCGGTATCGCGACAGCTCACCAGGCCACTATAGGTGACCGGTATCGCGACAACTCACCAGGCCACTATAGGTGACCGGTATCGCGACAGCTCACCAGGCCACTATAGGTGACCGGTATCGCGACAGCTCACCAGGCCACTATAGGTGACCGGTATCGCGACAGCTCACCAGGCCACTATAGGTGACCGGTATCGCGACAGCTCACCAGGCCACTATAGGTGACCGGTATCGCGACAGCTCACCAGGCCACTATAGGTGACCGGTATCGCGACAGCTCACCAGGCCACTATAGGTGACCGGTATCGCGACAGCTCACCAGGCCACTATAGGTGACCGGTATCGCGACAGCTCACCAGGCCACTATAGGTGACCGGTATCGCGACAGCTCACCAGGCCACTATAGGTGACCGGTATCGCGACAGCTCACCAGGCCACTATAGGTGACCGGTATCGCGACAGCTCACCAGGCCACTATAGGTGACCGGTATCGCGACAGCTCACCAGGCCACTATAGGTGACCGGTATCGCGACAGCTCACCAGGCCACTATAGGTGACCGGTATCGCGACAGCTCACCAGGCCACTATAGGTGACCGGTATCGCGACAGCTCACCAGGCCACTATAGGTGACCGGTATCGCGACAGCTCACCAGGCCACTATAGGTGACCGGTATCGCGACAGCTCACCAGGCCACTATAGGTGACCGGTATCGCGACAGCTCACCAGGCCACTATAGGTGACCGGTATCGCGACAGCTCACCAGGCCACTATAGGTGGGTGGTATCGCGACAACTCACCAGGCCACTATAGGTGGTCACCAGGCCACTATAGGTGACCGGTATCGCGACAGCTCACCAGGCCACTATAGGTGACCGGTATCGCGACAGCTCACCAGGCCACTATAGGTGACCGGTATCGCGACAGCTCACCAGGCCACTATAGGTGACCGGTATCGCGACAGCTCACCAGGCCACTATAGGTGGGTGGTATCGCGACAGCTCACCAGGCCACTATAGGTGACCGGTATCGCGACAGCTCACCAGGCCACTATAGGTGACCGGTATCGCGACAGCTCACCAGGCCACTATAGGTGACCGGTATCGCGACAGCGCACCAGGCCACTATAGGTGACCGGTATCGCGAAAGCTCACCAGGCCACTATAGGTGACCGGTATCGCGACAGCTCACCAGGCCACTATAGGTGACCGGTATCGCGACAGCTCACCAGGCCACTATAGGTGACCGGTATCGCGACAGCTCACCAGGCCACTATAGGTGACCGGTATCGCGACAGCTCACCAGGCCACTATAGGTGACCGGTATCGCGACAGCTCACCAGGCCACTATAGGTGACCGGTATCGCGACAGCTCACCAGGCCACTATAGGTGACCGGTATCGCGACAGCTCACCAGGCCACTATATGTGACCGGTATCGCGACAGCTCACCAGGCCACTATAGGTGACCGGTATCGCGACAGCTCACCAGGCCACTATAGGTGACCGGTATCGCGACAGCTCACCAGGCCACTATAGGTGACCGGTATCGCGACAGCTCACCAGGCCACTATAGGTGACCGGTATCGCGACAGCTCACCAGGCCACTATAGGTGACCGGTATCGCGACAGCTCACCAGGCCACTATAGGTGACCGGTATCGCGACAGCTCACCAGGCCACTATAGGTGACCGGTATCGCGACAGCTCACCAGGCCACTATAGGTGACCGGTATCGCGACAGCTCACCAGGCCACTATAGGTGACCGGTATCGCGACAGCTCACCAGGCCACTATAGGTGACCGGTATCGCGACAGCTCACCAGGCCACTATAGGTGACCGGTATCGCGACAGCTCACCAGGCCACTATAGGTGACCGGTATCGCGACAGCTCACCAGGCCACTATAGGTGACCGGTATCGCGACAGCTCACCAGGCCACTATAGGTGACCGGTATCGCGACAGCTCACCAGGCCACTATAGGTGACCGGTATCGCGACAGCTCACCAGGCCACTATAGGTGGGTGGTATCGCGACAACTCACCAGGCCACTATAGGTGGGTGGTATCGCGACAACTCACCAGGCCACTATAGGTGGTCACCAGGCCACTATAGGTGACCGGTATCGCGACAGCTCACCAGGCCACTATAGGTGACCGGTATCGCGACAGCTCACCAGGCCACTATAGGTGGGTGGTATCGCGACAGCTCACCAGGCCACTATAGGTGACCGGTATCGCGACAGCTCACCAGGCCACTATAGGTGACCGGTATCGCGACAGCTCACCAGGCCACTATAGGTGGGTGGTATCGCGACAGCTCACCAGGCCACTATAGGTGGGTGGTATCGCGACAACTCACCAGGCCACTATAGGTGGTCACCAGGCCACTATAGGTGACCGGTATCGCGACAGCTCACCAGGCCACTATAGGTGACCGGTATCGCGACAGCTCACCAGGCCACTATAGGTGACCGGTATCGCGACAGCTCACCAGGCCACTATAGGTGACCGGTATCGCGACAGCTCACCAGGCCACTATAGGTGACCGGTATCGCGACAGCTCACCAGGCCACTATAGGTGACCGGTATCGCGACAGCTCACCAGGCCACTATAGGTGACCGGTATCGCGACAGCTCACCAGGCCACTATAGGTGACCGGTATCGCGACAGCTCACCAGGCCACTATAGGTGACCGGTATCGCGACAGCTCACCAGGCCACTATAGGTGACCGGTATCGCGACAGCTCACCAGGCCACTATAGGTGACCGGTATCGCGACAGCTCACCAGGCCACTATAGGTGACCGGTATCGCGACAGCTCACCAGGCCACTATAGGTGACCGGTATCGCGACAGCTCACCAGGCCACTATAGGTGACCGGTATCGCGACAGCTCACCAGGCCACTATAGGTGACCGGTATCGCGACAGCTCACCAGGCCACTATAGGTGACCGGAATCGCGACAGCTCACCAGGCCACTATAGGTGACCGGTATCGCGACAGCTCACCAGGCCACTATAGGTGACCGGTATCGCGACAGCTCACCAGGCCACTATAGGTGACCGGTATCGCGACAGCTCACCAGGCCACTATAGGTGACCGGTATCGCGACAGCTCACCAGGCCACTATAGGTGACCGGTATCGCGACAGCTCACCAGGCAACTATATGTGACCGGTATCGCGACAGCTCACCAGGCCACTATAGGTGACCGGTATCGCGACAGCTCACCAGGCCACTATAGGTGACCGGTATCGCGACAGCTCACCAGGCCACTATAGGTGACCGGTATCGCGACAGCTCACCAAGCCACTATAGGTGACCGGTATCGCGACAGCTCACCAGGCCACTATAGGTGACCGGTATCGCGACAGCTCACCAGGCCACTATAGGTGACCGGTATCGCGACAGCTCACCAGGCCACTATAGGTGACCGGTATCGCGACAGCTCACCAGGCCACTATAGGTGACCGGTATCGCGACAGCTCACCAGGCAACTATATGTGACCGGTATCGCGACAGCTCACCAGGCCACTATAGGTGACCGGTATCGCGACAGCTCACCAGGCCACTATAGGTGACCGGTATCGCGACAGCTCACCAGGCCACTATAGGTGACCGGTATCGCGACAGCTCACCAAGCCACTATAGGTGACCGGTATCGCGACAGCTCACCAGGCCACTATAGGTGACCGGTATCGCGACAGCTCACCAGGCCACTATAGGTGACCGGTATCGCGACAGCTCACCAGGCCACTATAGGTGACCGGTATCGCGACAGCTCACCAGGCCACTATAGGTGACCGGTATCGCGACAACTCACCAGGCCACTATAGGTGGTCACCAGGCCACTATAGGTGACCGGTATCGCGACAGCTCACCAGGCCACTATAGGTGACCGGTATCGCGACAGCTCACCAGGCCACTATAGGTGGGTGGTATCGCGACAGCTCACCAGGCCACTATAGGTGACCGGTATCGCGACAGCTCACCAGGCCACTATAGGTGACCGGTATCGCGACAGCTCACCAGGCCACTATAGGTGGGTGGTATCGCGACAGCTCACCAGGCCACTATAGGTGGGTGGTATCGCGACAACTCACCAGGCCACTATAGGTGGTCACCAGGCCACTATAGGTGACCGGTATCGCGACAGCTCACCAGGCCACTATAGGTGACCGGTATCGCGACAGCTCACCAGGCCACTATAGGTGACCGGTATCGCGACAGCTCACCAGGCCACTATAGGTGACCGGTATCGCGACAGCTCACCAGGCCACTATAGGTGACCGGTATCGCGACAGCTCACCAGGCCACTATAGGTGACCGGTATCGCGACAGCTCACCAGGCCACTATAGGTGACCGGTATCGCGACAGCTCACCAGGCCACTATAGGTGACCGGTATCGCGACAGCTCACCAGGCCACTATAGGTGACCGGTATCGCGACAGCTCACCAGGCCACTATAGGTGACCGGTATCGCGACAGCTCACCAGGCCACTATAGGTGACCGGTATCGCGACAGCTCACCAGGCCACTATAGGTGACCGGTATCGCGACAGCTCACCAAGCCACTATAGGTGACCGGTATCGCGACAGCTCACCAGGCCACTATAGGTGACCGGTATCGCGACAGCTCACCAGGCCACTATAGGTGACCGGTATCGCGACAGCTCACCAGGCCACTATAGGTGACCGGTATCGCGACAGCTCACCAGGCCACTATAGGTGACCGGTATCGCGACAGCTCACCAGGCAACTATATGTGACCGGTATCGCGACAGCTCACCAGGCCACTATAGGTGACCGGTATCGCGACAGCTCACCAGGCCACTATAGGTGACCGGTATCGCGACAGCTCACCAGGCCACTATAGGTGACCGGTATCGCGACAGCTCACCAAGCCACTATAGGTGACCGGTATCGCGACAGCTCACCAGGCCACTATAGGTGACCGGTATCGCGACAGCTCACCAGGCCACTATAGGTGACCGGAATCGCGACAGCTCACCAGGCCACTATAGGTGACCGGTATCGCGACAGCTCACCAGGCCACTATAGGTGACCGGAATCGCGACAGCTCACCAGGCCACTATAGGTGACCGGTATCGCGACAGCTCACCAGGCCACTATAGGTGACCGGAATCGCGACAGCTCACCAGGCCACTATAGGTGACCGGTATCGCGACAGCTCACCAGGCCACTATAGGTGACCGGTATCGCGACAGCTCACCAGGCCACTATAGGTGACCGGTATCGCGACAGCTCACCAGGCCACTATAGGTGACCGGTATCGCGACAGCTCACCAGGCCACTATAGGTGACCGGTATCGCGACAGCTCACCAAGCCACTATAGGTGACCGGTATCGCGACAGCTCACCAGGCCACTATAGGTGACCGGTATCGCGACAGCTCACCAGGCCACTATAGGTGACCGGTATCGCGACAGCTCACCAGGCCACTATAGGTGACCGGTATCGCGACAGCTCACCAGGCCACTATAGGTGACCGGTATCGCGACAGCTCACCAGGCCACTATAGGTGACCGGTATCGCGACAGCTCACCAGGCCACTATAGGTGACCGGTATCGCGACAGCTCACCAGGCCACTATAGGTGACCGGTATCGCGACAGCTCACCAGGCCACTATAGGTGACCGGTATCGCGACAGCTCACCAGGCCACTATAGGTGACCGGTATCGCGACAGCTCACCAGGCCACTATAGGTGACCGGTATCGCGACAGCTCACCAAGCCACTATAGGTGGGTGGTATCGCGACAGCTCACCAGGCCACTATAGGTGACCGGTATCGCGACAGCTCACCAGGCCACTATAGGTGACCGGTATCGCGACAGCTCACCAGGCCACTATAGGTGACCGGTATCGCGACAGCTCACCAGGCCACTATAGGTGACCGGTATCGCGACAGCTCACCAGGCCACTATAGGTGACCGGTATCGCGACAGCTCACCAGGCCACTATAGGTGACCGGTATCGCGACAGCTCACCAGGCCACTATAGGTGACCGGTATCGCGACAGCTCACCAGGCCACTATAGGTGACCGGTATCGCGACAGCTCACCAGGCCACTATAGGTGACCGGTATCGCGACAGCTCACCAGGCCACTATAGGTGACCGGTATCGCGACAGCTCACCAGGCCACTATAGGTGACCGGTATCGCGACAGCTCACCAGGCCACTATAGGTGACCGGTATCGCGACAGCTCACCAGGCCACTATAGGTGACCGGTATCGCGACAGCTCACCAGGCCACTATAGGTGACCGGTATCGCGACAGCTCACCAGGCCACTATAGGTGACCGGTATCGCGACAGCTCACCAGGCCACTATAGGTGACCGGTATCGCGACAGCTCACCAGGCCACTATAGGTGACCGGTATCGCGACAGCTCACCAGGCCACTATAGGTGACCGGTATCGCGACAGCTCACCAGGCCACTATAGGTGACCGGTATCGCGACAGCTCACCAGGCCACTATAGGTGACCGGTATCGCGACAGCTCACCAGGCCACTATAGGTGACCGGTATCGCGACAGCTCACCAGGCCACTATAGGTGACCGGTATCGCGACAGCTCACCAGGCCACTATAGGTGACCGGTATCGCGACAGCTCACCAGGCCACTATAGGTGACCGGTATCGCGACAGCTCACCAGGCCACTATAGGTGACCGGTATCGCGACAGCTCACCAGGCCACTATAGGTGGCTGGTATCACGACAGCTCACCAGGCCACTATAGGTGGCTGGTATCGCGACAGCTCACCAGGCCACTATAGGTGACCGGTATCGCGACAGCTCACCAGGCCACTATAGGTGACCGGTATCGCGACAGCTCACCAGGCCACTATAGGTGACCGGTAACGCGACAGCTCACCAGGCCACTATAGGTGACCGGTATCGCGACAGCTCACCAGGCCACTATAGGTGACCGGTATCGCGACAGCTCACCAGGCCACTATATGTGACCGGTATCGCGACAGCTCACCAGGCCACTATAGGTGACCGGTATCGCGACAGCTCACCAGGCCACTATAGGTGACCGGTATCGCGACAGCTCACCAGGCCACTATAGGTAACCGGTATCGCGACAGCTCACCAGGCCACTATATGTGACCGGTATCGCGACAGCTCACCAGGCCACTATATGTGACCGGTATCGCGACAGCTCACCAGGCCACTATAGGTGACCGGTATCGCGACAGCTCACCAGGCCACTATAGGTGACCGGTTTCGCGACAGCTCACCAGGCCACTATAGGTGACCGGTATCGCGACAGCTCACCAGGCCACTATAGGTGACCGGTATCGCGACAGCTCACCAGGCCACTATAGGTGGGTGGTATCGCGACAACTCACCAGGCCACTATAGGTGGTCACCAGGCCACTATAGGTGACCGGTATCGCGACAGCTCACCAGGCCACTATAGGTGACCGGTATCGCGACAGCTCACCAGGCCACTATAGGTGGGTGGTATCGCGACAGCTCACCAGGCCACTATAGGTGGGTGGTATCGCGACAACTCACCAGGCCACTATAGGTGGTCACCAGGCCACTATAGGTGACCGGTATCGCGACAGCTCACCAGGCCACTATAGGTGACCGGTATCGCGACAGCTCACCAGGCCACTATAGGTGACCGGTATCGCGACAGCTCACCAGGCCACTATAGGTGACCGGTATCGCGACAGCTCACCAGGCCACTATAGGTGACCGGTATCGCGACAGCTCACCAGGCCACTATAGGTGACCGGTATCGCGACAGCTCACCAGGCCACTATAGGTGACCGGTATCGCGACAGCTCACCAGGCCACTATAGGTGACCGGTATCGCGACAGCTCACCAGGCCACTATAGGTGACCGGTATCGCGACAGCTCACCAGGCCACTATAGGTGACCGGTATCGCGACAGCTCACCAGGGCACTATAGGTGACCGGTATCGCGACAGCTCACCAGGCCACTATAGGTGGGTGGTATCGCGACAACTCACCAGGCCACTATAGGTGGTCACCAGGCCACTATAGGTGACCGGTATCGCGGCGGCTCACCAGGCCACTATAGGTGACCGGTATCGCGACAGCTCACCAGGCCACTATAGGTGACCGGTATCGCGACAGCTCACCAGGCCACTATATGTGACCGGTATCGCGACAGCTCACCAGGCCACTATAGGTGACCGGTATCGCGACAGCTCACCAGGCCACTATAGGTGACCGGTATCGCGACAGCTCACCAGGCCACTATAGGTGACCGGTATCGCGACAGCTCACCAGGCCACTATAGGTGGGTGGTATCGCGACAACTCACCAGGCCACTATAGGTGGTCACCAGGCCACTATAGGTGACCGGTATCGCGACAGCTCACCAGGCCACTATAGGTGACCGGTATCGCGACAGCTCACCAGGCCACTATAGGTGACCGGTATCGCGACAGCTCACCAGGCCACTATAGGTGACCGGTATCGCGACAGCTCACCAGGCCACTATAGGTGACCGGTATCGCGACAGCTCACCAGGCCACTATAGGTGACCGGTATCGCGACAGCTCACCAGGCCACTATAGGTGACCGGTATCGCGACAGCTCACCAGGCCACTATAGGTGACCGGTATCGCGACAGCTCACAAGGCCACTATAGGTGGGTGGTATCGCGACAGCTCACCAGGCCACAATAGGTGGGTGGTATCACGACAGCTCACCAGGCCACTATAGGTGGCTGGTATCACGACAGCTCACCAGGCCACTATAGGTGGCTGGTATCGCGACAGCTCACCAGGCCACTATAGGTGACCGGTATCGCGACAGCTCACCAGGCCACTATAGGTGACCGGTATCGCGACAGCTCACCAGGCCACTATAGGTGACCGGTAACGCGACAGCTCACCAGGCCACTATAGGTGACCGGTATCGCGACAGCTCACCAGGCCACTATAGGTGACCGGTATCGCGACAGCTCACCAGGCCACTATATGTGACCGGTATCGCGACAGCTCACCAGGCCACTATAGGTGACCGGTATCGCGACAGCTCACCAGGCCACTATAGGTGACCGGTATCGCGACAGCTCACCAGGCCACTATAGGTAACCGGTATCGCGACAGCTCACCAGGCCACTATATGTGACCGGTATCGCGACAGCTCACCAGGCCACTATAGGTGACCGGTATCGCAACAGCTCACCAGGCCACTATAGGTGACCGGTATCGCGACAGCTCACCAGGCCACTATAGGTGACCGGTATCGCGACAGCTCACCAGGCCACTATAGGTGACCGGTATCGCGACAGCTCACCAGGCCACTATAGGTGACCGGTATCGCGACAGCTCACCAGGCCACTATAGGTGGGTGGTATCGCGACAACTCACCAGGCCACTATAGGTGGGTGGTATCGCGACAACTCACCAGGCCACTATAGGTGGTCACCAGGCCACTATAGGTGACCGGTATCGCGACAGCTCACCAGGCCACTATAGGTGACCGGTATCGCGACAGCTCACCAGGCCACTATAGGTGGGTGGTATCGCGACAGCTCACCAGGCCACTATAGGTGGGTGGTATCGCGACAACTCACCAGGCCACTATAGGTGGTCACCAGGCCACTATAGGTGACCGGTATCGCGACAGCTCACCAGGCCACTATAGGTGACCGGTATCACGACAGCTCACCAGGCCACTATAGGTGACCGGTATCGCGACAGCTCACCAGGCCACTATAGGTGACCGGTATCGCGACAGCTCACCAGGCCACTATAGGTGACCGGTATCGCGACAGCTCACCAGGCCACTATAGGTGACCGGTATCGCGACAGCTCACCAGGCCACTATAGGTGACCGGTATCGCGACAGCTCACCTGGCCACTATAGGTGACCGGTATCGCGACAGCTCACCAGGCCACTATAGGTGACCGGTATCGCGACAGCTCACCAGGCCACTATAGGTGACCGGTATCGCGACAGCTCACCAGGCCACTATAGGT
>CATOVK010000034.1:0-92192 GCA_951905685.1 Eumerus sabulonum
CAGGCCACTATAGGTGGGTGGTATCGCGACAGCTCACCAGGCCACTATAGGTGGGTGGTATCGCGACAGCTCACCAGGCCACTATAGGTGGGTGGTATCGCGACAGCTCACCAGGCCACTATAGGTGGGTGGTATCGCGACAGCTCACCAGGCCACTATAGGTGGGTGGTATCGCGACAGCTCACCAGGCCACTATAGGTGGGTGGTATCGCGACAGCTCACCAGGCCACTATAGGTGGGTGGTATCGCGACAGCTCACCAGGCCACCATAGGTGACCGGTATCGCGACAGCTCACCAGGCCACCATAGGGTGACCGGTATCGCGACAGCTCACCAGGCCACTATAGGTGGGTGGTATCGCGACAGCTCACCAGGCCACTATAGGTGGGTGGTATCGCGACAGCTCACCAGTCCACTATAGGTGGGTGGTATCGCGACAGCTCACCAGGCCACTATAGGTGACGGTATCGCGAGCAGCTCACCAGGCCACTAAAGGTGGTGGTATCGCGACAGCTCACCAGGCCACTATAGGTGGGTGGTATCGCGACAGCTCACCAGGCCACTATAGGTGGGTGGTATCGCGACAGCTCACCAGGCCACTATAGGTGGGTGGTATCGCGACAGCTCACCAGGCCACTATAGGTGGGTGGTATCGCGACAGCTCACCAGGCCACTATAGGTGGGTGGTATCGCGACAGCTCACCAGGCCACTATAGGTGGGTGGTATCGCGACAGCTCACCAGGCCACTATAGGTGGGTGGTATCGCGACAGCTCACCAGGCCACTATAGGTGGGTGGTATCGCGACAGCTCACCAGGCCACTATAGGTGGGTGGTATCGCGACAGCTCACCAGGCCACTATAGGTGGGTGGTATCGCGACAGCTCACCAGGCCACTATAGGTGGGTGGTATCGCGACAGCTCACCAGGCCACTATAGGTGGGTGGTATCGCGACAGCTCACCAGGCCACTATAGGTGACGGTATCGCGACAGCTCACCAGGCCACCATAGGTGACCGGTATCGCGACAGCTCACCAGGCCACCATAGGTGACGGTATCGCGACAGCTCACCAGGCCACTATAGGTGGGTGGTATCGCGACAGCTCACCAGGCCACCATAGGTGACCGGTATCGCGACAGCTCACCAGGCCACCATAGGTGACCGGTATCGCGACAGCTCACCAGGCCACCATAGGTGACCGGTATCGCGACAGCTCACCAGGCCACCATAGGTGACCGGTATCGCGACAGCTCACCAGGCCACTATAGGTGGGTGGTATCGCGACAGCTCACCAGGCCACTATAGGTGGGTGGTATCGCGACAGCTCACCAGGCCACTATAGGTGGGTGGTATCGCGACAGCTCACCAGGCCACTATAGGTGGGTGGTATCGCGACAGCTCACCAGGCCACTATAGGTGGGTGGTATCGCGACAGCTCACCAGGCCACTATCGGTGACCGGTATCGCGACAGCTCACCAGGCCACTATAGGTGGGTGGTATCGCGACAGCTCACCAGGCCACTATAGGTGGGTGGTATCGCGACAGCTCACCAGGCCACTATAGGTGGGTGGTATCGCGACAGCTCACCAGGCCACCATAGGTGACCGGTATCGCGACAGCTCACCAGGCCACCATAGGTGACCGGTATCGCGACAGCTCACCAGGCCACCATAGGTGACCGGTATCGCGACAGCTCACCAGGCCACTATAGGTGGGTGGTATCGCGACAGCTCACCAGGCCACTATAGGTGGGTGGTATCGCGACAGCTCACCAGGCCACTATAGGTGGGTGGTATCGCGACAGCTCACCAGGCCACTATAGGTGGGTGGTATCGCGACAGCTCACCAGGCCACCATAGGTGACCGGTATCGCGACAGCTAACCAGGCCACCATAGGTGACCGGTATCGCGACAGCTCACCAGGCCACCATAGGTGACCGGTATCGCGACAGCTCACCAGGCCACCATAGGTGGCCGGGTATCGCGACAGCTCACCAGGCCACCATAGGTGACCGGTATCGCGACAGCTCACCAGGCCACTATAGGTGGGTGGTATCGCGACAGCTCACCAGGCCACTATAGGTGGCTGGTATCGCGACAGCTCACCAGGCCACTATAGGTGGCTGGTATCGCGACAGCTCACCAGGCCACTATAGGTGGCTGGTATCGCGACAGCTCACCAGGCCACTATAGGTGGCTGGTATCGCGACAGCTCACCAGGCCACTATAGGTGGGTTGTATGGCGACAGCTCACCAGGCCACTATAGGTGGGTGGTATCGCGACAGCTCACCAGGCCACCATAGGTGGGTGGTATCGCGACAGCTCACCAGGCCACTATAGGTGGGTGGTATCGCGACAGCTCACCAGGCCACTATAGGTGGGTGGTATCGCGACAGCTCACCAGGCCACTATAGGTGGGTGGTATCGCGACAGCTCACCAGGCCACTATAGGTGGGTGGTATCGCGACAGCTCACCAGGCCACTATAGGTGGGTGGTATCGCGACAGCTCACCAGGCCACTATAGGTGGGTGGTATCGCGACAGCTCACCAGGCCACTATAGGTGGGTGGTATCGCGACAGCTCACCAGGCCACTATAGGTGGGTGGTATCGCGACAGCTCACCAGGCCACTATAGGTGGGTGGTATCGCGACAGCTCACCAGGCCACTATAGGTGGGTGGTATCGCGACAGCTCACCAGGCCACTATAGGTGGGTGGTATCGCGACAGCTCACCAGGCCACTATAGGTGGGTGGTATCGCGACAGCTCACCAGGCCACTATAGGTGGGTGGTATCGCGACAGCTCACCAGGCCACTATAGGTGGGTGGTATCGCGACAGCTCACCAGGCCACTATAGGTGGGTGGTATCGCGACAGCTCACCAGGCCACTATAGGTGGGTGGTATCGCGACAGCTCACCAGGCCACTATAGGTGGGTGGTATCGCGACAGCTCACCAGGCCACTATAGGTGGGTGGTATCGCGACAGCTCACCAGGCCACTATAGGTGGGTGGTATCGCGACAGCTCACCAGGCCACTATAGGTGGGTGGTATCGCGACAGCTCACCAGGCCACTATAGGTGGGTGGTATCGCGACAGCTCACCAGGCCACTATAGGTGGGTGGTATCGCGACAGCTCACCAGGCCACTATAGGTGGGTGGTATCGCGACAGCTCACCAGGCCACTATAGGTGGGTGGTATCGCGACAGCTCACCAGGCCACTATAGGTGGGTGGTATCGCGACAGCTCACCAGGCCACTATAGGTGGGTGGTATCGCGACAGCTCACCAGGCCACTATAGGTGGGAGGTATCGCGACAGCTCACCAGGCCACTATAGGTGGGTGGTATCGCGACAGCTCACCAGGCCACTATAGGTGGGTGGTATCGCGACAGCTCACCAGGCCACTATAGGTGGGTGGTATCGCGACAGCTCACCAGGCCACTATAGGTGGGTGGTATCGCGACAGCTCACCAGGCCACTATAGGTGGGTGGTATCGCGACAGCTCACCAGGCCACTATAGGTGGGTGGTATCGCGACAGCTCACCAGGCCACTATAGGTGGGTGGTATCGCGACAGCTCACCAGGCCACTATAGGTGGGTGGTATCGCGACAGCTCACCAGGCCACTATAGGTGGGTGGTATCGCGACAGCTCACCAGGCCACTATAGGTGGGTGGTATCGCGACAGCTCACCAGGCCACTATAGGTGGGTGGTATCGCGACAGCTCACCAGGCCACTATAGGTGGGTGGTATCGCGACAGCTCACCAGGCCACTATCGGTGACCGGTATCGCGACAGCTCACCAGGCCACTAAAGTGGATGGTATCGCGACAGCTCACCAGGCCACCATAGGTGGGTGGTATCGCGACAGCTCACCAGGCCACTATAGGTGGGTGGTATCGCGACAGCTCACCAGGCCACTATAGGTGGGTGGTATCGCGACAGCTCACCAGGCCACTATAGGTGGGTGGTATCGCGACAGCTCACCAGGCCACCATAGGTGGGTGGTATCGCGACAGCTCACCAGGCCACTATAGGTGGGTGGTATCGCGACAGCTCACCAGGCCACTATAGGTGGGTGGTATCGCGACAGCTCACCAGGCCACTATAGGTGGGTGGTATCGCGACAGCTCACCAGGCCACTAGAGGTGGGTGGTATCGCGACAGCTCACCAGGCCACTATAGGTGGGTGGTATCGCGACAGCTCACCAGGCCACTAGAGGTGGGTGGTATCGCGACAGCTCACCAGGCCACTATAGGTGGGTGGTATCGCGATAGCTCACCAGGCCACAGTAGGTGGGTGGTGTCGCGACAGCTCACCAGGCCACTATAGGTGGGTGGTATCGCGACAGCTCACCAGGCCACTATAGGTGGGTGGTATCGCGACAGCTCACCAGGCCACTATAGGTGGGTGGTATCGCGACAGCTCACCAGGCCACTATAGGTGGGTGGTATCGCGACAGCTCACCAGGCCACTATAGGTGGGTGGTATCGCGATAGCTCACCAGGCCACAGTAGGTGGGTGGTGTCGCGACAGCTCACCAGGCCACCATAGGTGACCGGTATCGCGACAGCTCACCAGGCCACCATAGGTGACCGGTATCGCGACAGCTCACCAGGCCACCATAGGTGACCGGTATCGCGACAGCTCACCAGGCCACCATAGGTGACCGGTATCGCGACAGCTCACCAGGCCACCATAGGTGACCGGTATCGCGACAGCTCACCAGGCCACCATAGGTGACCGGTATCGCGACAGCTCACCAGGCCACCATAGGTGACCGGTATCGCGACAGCTCACCAGGCCACCATAGGTGACCGGTATCGCGACAGCTCACCAGGCCACCATAGGTGACCGGTATCGCGACAGCTCACCAGGCCACCATAGGTGACCGGTATCGCGACAGCTCACCAGGCCACCATAGGTGACCGGTATCGCGACAGCTCACCAGGCCACCATAGGTGACCGGTATCGCGACAGCTCACCAGGCCACCATAGGTGACCGGTATCGCGACAGCTCACCAGGCCACCATAGGTGACCGGTATCGCGACAGCTCACCAGGCCACCATAGGTGACCGGTATCGCGACAGCTCACCAGGCCACTATAGGTGGGTGGTATCGCGACAGCTCACCAGGCCACTATAGGTGGGTGGTATCGCGACAGCTCACCAGGCCACTATAGGTGGGTGGTATCGCGACAGCTCACCAGGCCACTATAGGTGGGTGGTATCGCGACAGCTCACCAGGCCACTATAGGTGGGTGGTATCGCGACAGCTCACCAGGCCACTATAGGTGGGTGGTATCGCGACAGCTCACCAGGCCACTATAGGTGGGTGGTATCGCGACAGCTCACCAGGCCACTATAGGTGGGTGGTATCGCGACAGCTCACCAGGCCACTATAGGTGGGTGGTATCGCGACAGCTCACCAGGCCACTATAGGTGGGTGGTATCGCGACAGCTCACCAGGCCACCATAGGTGACCGGTATCGCGACAGCTCACCAGGCCACCATAGGTGACCGGTATCGCGACAGCTCACCAGGCCACTATAGGTGGGTGGTATCGCGACAGCTCACCAGGCCACCATAGGTGACCGGTATCGCGACAGCTCACCAGGCCACCATAGGTGACCGGTATCGCGACAGCTCACCAGGCCACCATAGGTGACCGGTATCGCGACAGCTCACCAGGCCACCATAGGTGACCGGTATCGCGACAGCTCACCAGGCCACCATAGGTGACCGGTATCGCGACAGCTCACCAGGCCACCATAGGTGACCGGTATCGCGACAGCTCACCAGGCCAACATAGGTGACCGGTATCGCGACAGCTCACCAGGCCACCATAGGTGACCGGTATCGCGACAGCTCACCAGGCCACCATAGGTGACCGGTATCGCGACAGCTAACCAGGCCACCATAGGTGACCGGTATCGCGACAGCTAACCAGGCCACCATAGGTGACCGGTATCGCGACAGCTCACCAGGCCACCATAGGTGGCCGGTATCGCGACAGCTCACCAGGCCACCATAGGTGACCGGTATCGCGACAGCTCACCAGGCCACCATAGGTGACCGGTATCGCGACAGCTCACCAGGCCACCATAGGTGACCGGTATCGCGACAGCTCACCAGGCCACCATAGGTGACCGGTATCGCGACAGCTCACCAGGCCACCATAGGTGACCGGTATCGCGACAGCTCACCAGGCCACCATAGGTGACCGGTATCGCGACAGCTCACCAGGCCACCATAGGTGACCGGTATCGCGACAGCTCACCAGGCCACCATAGGTGACCGGTATCGCGACAGCTCACCAGGCCACCATAGGTGACCGGTATCGCGACAGCTCACCAGGCCACCATAGGTGACCGGTATCGCGACAGCTCACCAGGCCACCATAGGTGACCGGTATCGCGACAGCTCACCAGGCCACCATAGGTGACCGGTATTGCGACAGCTCACCAGGCCACCATAGGTGACCGGTATCGCGACAGCTCACCAGGCCACCATAGGTCACCGGTATCGCGACAGCTCACCAGGCCACCATAGGTCACCGGTATCGCGACAGCTCACCAGGCCACAATAGGTGACCGGTATCGCGACAGCTCACCAGGCCACCATAGGTGACCGGTATCGCGACAGCTCACCAGGCCACCATAGGTGACCGGTATCGCGACAGCTCACCAGGCCACCATAGGTGACCGGTATCGCGACAGCTCACCAGGCCACCATAGGTGACCGGTATCGCGACAGCTCACCAGGCCACCATAGGTGACCGGTATCGCGACAGCTCACCAGGCCACTATAGGTGGGTGGTATCGCGACAGCTCACCAGGCCACTATAGGTGGGTGGTATCGCGACAGCTCACCAGGCCACTATAGGTGGGTGGTATCGCGACAGCTCACCAGGCCACTATAGGTGGGTGGTATCGCGACAGCTCACCAGGCCACTATAGGTGGCTGGTATCGCGACAGCTCACCAGGCCACTATAGGTGGCTGGTATCGCGACAGCTCACCAGGCCACTATAGGTGGGTGGTATCGCGACAGCTCACCAGGCCACTATAGGTGGCTGGTATCGCGACAGCTCACCAGGCCACTATAGGTGGGTGGTATCGCGACAGCTCACCAGGCCACTATAGGTGGGTGGTATCGCGACAGCTCACCAGGCCACTATAGGTGGGTGGTATCGCGACAGCTCACCAGGCCACTATAGGTGGGTGGTATCGCGACAGCTCACCAGGCCACTATAGGTGGGTGGTATCGCGACAGCTCACCAGGCCACTATCGGTGACCGGTATCGCGACAGCTCACCAGGCCACTAAAAGTGGATGGTATCGCGACAGCTCACCAGGCCACCATAGGTGGGTGGTATCGCGACAGCTCACCAGGCCACTATAGGTGGGTGGTATCGCGACAGCTCACCAGGCCACTATAGGTGGGTGGTATCGCGACAGCTCACCAGGCCACTATAGGTGGGTGGTATCGCGACAGCTCACCAGGCCACCATAGGTGGGTGGTATCGCGACAGCTCACCAGGCCACTATAGGTGGGTGGTATCGCGACAGCTCACCAGGCCACTATAGGTGGGTGGTATCGCGACAGCTCACCAGGCCACTATAGGTGGGTGGTATCGCGACAGCTCACCAGGCCACTAGAGGTGGGTGGTATCGCGACAGCTCACCAGGCCACTATAGGTGGGTGGTATCGCGACAGCTCACCAGGCCACTAGAGGTGGGTGGTATCGCGACAGCTCACCAGGCCACTATAGGTGGGTGGTATCGCGATAGCTCACCAGGCCACAGTAGGTGGGTGGTGTCGCGACAGCTCACCAGGCCACTATAGGTGGGTGGTATCGCGACAGCTCACCAGGCCACTATAGGTGGGTGGTATCGCGACAGCTCACCAGGCCACTATAGGTGGGTGGTATCGCGACAGCTCACCAGGCCACTATAGGTGGGTGGTATCGCGACAGCTCACCAGGCCACTATAGGTGGGTGGTAGCGCGATAGCTCACCAGGCCACAGTAGGTGGGTGGTGTCGCGACAGCTCACCAGGCCACCATAGGTGACCGGTATCGCGACAGCTCACCAGGCCACCATAGGTGACCGGTATCGCGACAGCTCACCAGGCCACCATAGGTGACCGGTATCGCGACAGCTCACCAGGCCACCATAGGTGACCGGTATCGCGACAGCTCACCAGGCCACCATAGGTGACCGGTATCGCGACAGCTCACCAGGCCACCATAGGTGACCGGTATCGCGACAGCTCACCAGGCCACCATAGGTGACCGGTATCGCGACAGCTCACCAGGCCACCATAGGTGACCGGTATCGCGACAGCTCACCAGGCCACCATAGGTGACCGGTATCGCGACAGCTCACCAGGCCACCATAGGTGACCGGTATCGCGACAGCTCACCAGGCCACCATAGGTGACCGGTATCGCGACAGCTCACCAGGCCACCATAGGTGACCGGTATCGCGACAGCTCACCAGGCCACCATAGGTGACCGGTATCGCGACAGCTCACCAGGCCACCATAGGTGACCGGTATCGCGACAGCTCACCAGGCCACCATAGGTGACCGGTATCGCGACAGCTCACCAGGCCACCATAGGTGACCGGTATCGCGACAGCTCACCAGGCCACCATAGGTGACCGGTATCGCGACAGCTCACCAGGCCACCATAGGTGACCGGTATCGCGACAGCTCACCAGGCCACCATAGGTGACCGGTATCGCGACAGCTCACCAGGCCACCATAGGTGACCGGTATCGCGACAGCTCACCAGGCCACCATAGGTGACCGGTATCGCGACAGCTCACCAGGCCACCATAGGTGACCGGTATCGCGACAGCTCACCAGGCCACCATAGGTGACCGGTATCGCGACAGCTCACCAGGCCACCATAGGTGACCGGTATCGCGACAGCTCACCAGGCCACTATAGGTGGGTGGTATCGCGACAGCTCACCAGGCCACTATAGGTGGGTGGTATCGCGACAGCTCACCAGGCCACTATAGGTGGGTGGTATCGCGACAGCTCACCAGGCCACTATAGGTGGGTGGTATCGCGACAGCTCACCAGGCCACTATAGGTGGGTGGTATCGCGACAGCTCACCAGGCCACTATAGGTGGGTGGTATCGCGACAGCTCACCAGGCCACTATAGGTGGGTGGTATCGCGACAGCTCACCAGGCCACTATAGGTGGGTGGTATCGCGACAGCTCACCAGGCCACTATAGGTGGGTGGTATCGCGACAGCTCACCAGGCCACTATAGGTGGGTGGTATCGCGACAGCTCACCAGGCCACTATAGGTGGGTGGTATCGCGACAGCTCACCAGGCCACCATAGGTGACCGGTATCGCGACAGCTCACCAGGCCACCATAGGTGACCGGTATCGCGACAGCTCACCAGGCCACTATAGGTGGGTGGTATCGCGACAGCTCACCAGGCCACCATAGGTGACCGGTATCGCGACAGCTCACCAGGCCACCATAGGTGACCGGTATCGCGACAGCTCACCAGGCCACCATAGGTGACCGGTATCGCGACAGCTCACCAGGCCACCATAGGTGACCGGTATCGCGACAGCTCACCAGGCCACCATAGGTGACCGGTATCGCGACAGCTAACCAGGCCACCATAGGTGACCGGTATCGCGACAGCTAACCAGGCCACCATAGGTGACCGGTATCGCGACAGCTCACCAGGCCACCATAGGTGGCCGGTATCGCGACAGCTCACCAGGCCACCATAGGTGACCGGTATCGCGACAGCTCACCAGGCCACCATAGGTGACCGGTATCGCGACAGCTCACCAGGCCACCATAGGTGACCGGTATCGCGACAGCTCACCAGGCCACCATAGGTGACCGGTATCGCGACAGCTCACCAGGCCACCATAGGTGACCGGTATCGCGACAGCTCACCAGGCCACCATAGGTGACCGGTATCGCGACAGCTCACCAGGCCACCATAGGTGACCGGTATCGCGACAGCTCACCAGGCCACCATAGGTGACCGGTATCGCGACAGCTCACCAGGCCACCATAGGTGACCGGTATCGCGACAGCTCACCAGGCCACCATAGGTGACCGGTATCGCGACAGCTCACCAGGCCACCATAGGTGACCGGTATCGCGACAGCTCACCAGGCCACCATAGGTGACCGGTATCGCGACAGCTCACCAGGCCACCATAGGTGACCGGTATCGCGACAGCTCACCAGGCCACCATAGGTGACCGGTATTGCGACAGCTCACCAGGCCACCATAGGTGACCGGTATCGCGACAGCTCACCAGGCCACCATAGGTCACCGGTATCGCGACAGCTCACCAGGCCACCATAGGTGACCGGTATCGCGACAGCTCACCAGGCCACCATAGGTGACCGGTATCGCGACAGCTCACCAGGCCACTATAGGTGGGTGGTATCGCGATAGCTCACCAGGCCACAGTAGGTGGGTGCTGTCGCGACAGCTCACCAGGCCACTGTAGGTGGGTGGTATCGCGACAGCTCACCAGGCCACAGTAGGTGGGTGGTATCGCGACAGCTCACCAGGCCACTATAGATGGGTGGTATCGCGACAGCTCACCAGGCCACTATAGGTGACCGCTATCGCGACAGCTCACCAGGCCGCCATAGGTGACCGGTATCGCGACAGCTCACCAGGCCACCATAGGTGACCGGTATCGCGACAGCTCACCAGGCCACCATAGGTGACCGGTATCGCGACAGCTCACCAGGCCACCATAGGTGACCGGTATCGCGACAGCTCACCAGGCCACCATAGGTGACCGGTATCGCGACAGCTCACCAGGCCACCATAGGTGGCCGGTATCGCGACAGCTCACCAGGCCACCATAGGTGACCGGTATCGCGACAGCTCACCAGGCCACCATAGGTGACCGGTATCGCGACAGCTCACCAGGCCACCATAGGTGACCGGTATCGCGACAGCTCACCAGGCCACCATAGGTGACCGGTATCGCGACAGCTCACCAGGCCACCATAGGTGACCGGTATCGCGACAGCTCACCAGGCCACCATAGGTGACCGGTATCGCGACAGCTCACCAGGCCACCATAGGTGACCGGTATCGCGACAGCTCACCAGGCCACCATAGGTGACCGGTATCGCGACAGCTCACCAGGCCACCATAGGTGACCGGTATCGCGACAGCTCACCAGGCCACCATAGGTGACCGGTATCGCGACAGCTCACCAGGCCACCATAGGTGACCGGTATCGCGACAGCTCACCAGGCCACCATAGGTGACCGGTATCGCGACAGCTCACCAGGCCACCATAGGTGACCGGTATCGCGACAGCTCACCAGGCCACCATAGGTGACCGGTATCGCGACAGCTCACCAGGCCACCATAGGTGACCGGTATCGCGACAGCTCACCAGGCCACCATAGGTGACCGGTATCGCGACAGCTAACCAGGCCACCATAGGTGACCGGTATCGCGACAGCTAACCAGGCCACCGTAGGTGACCGGTATCGCGACAGCTAACCAGGCCACCATAGGTGACCGGTATCGCGACAGCTAACCAGGCCACCATAGGTGACCGGTATCGCGACAGCTAACCAGGCCACCATAGGTGACCGGTATCGCGACAGCTAACCAGGCCACCATAGGTGACCGGTATCGCGACAGCTCACCAGGCCACCATAGGTGGCCGGTATCGCGACAGCTCACCAGGCCACCATAGGTGACCGGTATCGCGACAGCTCACCAGGCCACCATAGGTGACCGGTATCGCGACAGCTCACCAGGCCACCATAGGTGACCGGTATCGCGACAGCTCACCAGGCCACCATAGGTGACCGGTATCGCGACAGCTCACCAGGCCACCATAGGTGACCGGTATCGCGACAGCTCACCAGGCCACCATAGGTGACCGGTATCGCGACAGCTCACCAGGCCACCATAGGTGACCGGTATCGCGACAGCTCACCAGGCCACCATAGGTGACCGGTATCGCGACAGCTCACCAGGCCACCATAGGTGACCGGTATCGCGACAGCTCACCAGGCCACCATAGGTGACCGGTATCGCGACAGCTCACCAGGCCACCATAGGTGACCGGTATCGCGACAGCTCACCAGGCCACCATAGGTGACCGGTATCGCGACAGCTCACCAGGCCACCATAGGTGACCGGTATCGCGACAGCTCACCAGGCCACCATAGGTGACCGGTATCGCGAAAGCTCACCAGGCCACCATAGGTGACCGGTATCGCGACAGCTCACCAGGCCACCATAGGTGACCGGTATCGCGACAGCTCACCAGGCCACTATAGGTGACCGGTATCGCGACAGCTCACCAGGCCACCATAGGTGACCGGTATCGCGACAGCTCACCAGGCCACCATAGGTGACCGGTATCGCGACAGCTAACCAGGCCACCATAGGTGACCGGTATCGCGACAGCTAACCAGGCCACCGTAGGTGACCGGTATCGCGACAGCTAACCAGGCCACCATAGGTGACCGGTATCGCGACAGCTAACCAGGCCACCATAGGTGACCGGTATCGCGACAGCTAACCAGGCCACCATAGGTGACCGGTATCGCGACAGCTAACCAGGCCACCATAGGTGACCGGTATCGCGACAGCTCACCAGGCCACCATAGGTGACCGGTATCGCGACAGCTCACCAGGCCACCATAGGTGGCCGGTATCGCGACAGCTCACCAGGCCACCATAGGTGACCGGTATCGCGACAGCTCACCAGGCCACCATAGGTGACCGGTATCGCGACAGCTCACCAGGCCACCATAGGTGACCGGTATCGCGACAGCTCACCAGGCCACCATAGGTGACCGGTATCGCGACAGCTCACCAGGCCACCATAGGTGACCGGTATCGCGACAGCTCACCAGGCCACCATAGGTGACCGGTATCGCGACAGCTCACCAGGCCACCATAGGTGACCGGTATCGCGACAGCTCACCAGGCCACCATAGGTGACCGGTATCGCGACAGCTCACCAGGCCACCATAGGTGACCGGTATCGCGACAGCTCACCAGGCCACCATAGGTGACCGGTATCGCGACAGCTCACCAGGCCACCATAGGTGACCGGTATCGCGACAGCTCACCAGGCCACCATAGGTGACCGGTATCGCGACAGCTCACCAGGCCACCATAGGTGACCGGTATCGCGACAGCTCACCAGGCCACCATAGGTGACCGGTATCGCGACAGCTCACCAGGCCACCATAGGTGACCGGTATCGCGACAGCTCACCAGGCCACCATAGGTGACCGGTATCGCGACAGCTCACCAGGCCACCATAGGTGACCGGTATCGCGACAGCTCACCAGGCCACCATAGGTGACCGGTATCGCGAAAGCTCACCAGGCCACCATAGGTGACCGGTATCGCGACAGCTCACCAGGCCACCATAGGTGACCGGTATCGCGACAGCTCACCAGGCCACTATAGGTGGGTGGTATCGCGACAGCTCACCAGGCCACTATAGGTGGGTGGTATCGCGACAGCTCACCAGGCCACTATAGGTGGCTGGTATCGCGACAGCTCACCAGGCCACTATAGGTGGCTGGTATCGCGACAGCTCACCAGGCCACTATAGGTGGCTGGTATCGCGACAGCTCACCAGGCCACTATAGGTGGGTGGTATCGCGACAGCTCACCAGGCCACTAGAGGTGGGTGGTATCGCGACAGCTCACCAGGCCACTATAGGTGGGTGGTATCGCGACAGCTCACCAGGCCACTAGAGGTGGGTGGTATCGCGACAGCTCACCAGGCCACTATAGGTGGGTGGTATCGCGATAGCTCACCAGGCCACAGTAGGTGGGTGGTGTCGCGACAGCTCACCAGGCCACTGTAGGTGGGTGGTATCGCGACAGCTCACCAGGCCACAGTAGGTGGGTGGTATCGCGACAGCTCACCAGGCCACTATAGATGGGTGGTATCGCGACAGCTCACCAGGCCACTATAGGTGACCGCTATCGCGACAGCTCACCAGGCCGCCATAGGTGACCGGTATCGCGACAGCTCACCATGCCACCATAGGTGACCGGTATCGCGACAGCTCACCAGGCCACCATAGGTGACCGGTATCGCGACAGCTCACCAGGCCACCATAGGTGACCGGTATCGCGACAGCTCACCAGGCCACCATAGGTGACCGGTATCGCGACAGCTCACCAGGCCACCATAGGTGACCGGTATCGCGACAGCTCACCAGGCCACCATAGGTGACCGGTATCGCGACAGCTCACCAGGCCACCATAGGTGACCGGTATCGCGACAGCTCACCAGGCCACCATAGGTGACCGGTATCGCGACAGCTCACCAGGCCACCATAGGTGACCGGTATCGCGACAGCTCACCAGGCCACCATAGGTGACCGGTATCGCGACAGCTCACCAGGCCACCATAGGTGACCGGTATCGCGACAGCTCACCAGGCCACCATAGGTGACCGGTATCGCGACAGCTCACCAGGCCACCATAGGTGACCGGTATCGCGACAGCTCACCAGGCCACCATAGGTGACCGGTATCGCGACAGCTAACCAGGCCACCATAGGTGACCGGTATCGCGACAGCTAACCAGGCCACCATAGGTGACCGGTATCGCGACAGCTAACCAGGCCACCATAGGTGACCGGTATCGCGACAGCTAACCAGGCCACCATAGGTGACCGGTATCGCGACAGCTAACCAGGCCACCATAGGTGACCGGTATCGCGACAGCTAACCAGGCCACCATAGGAGACCGGTATCGCGACAGCTAACCAGGCCACCATAGGTGACCGGTATCGCGACAGCTAACCAGGCCACCATAGGTGACCGGTATCGCGACAGCTAACCAGGCCACCATAGGTGACCGGTATCGCGACAGCTAACCAGGCCACCATAGGTGACCGGTATCGCGACAGCTCACCAGGCCACCATAGGTGGCCGGTATCGCGACAGCTCACCAGGCCACCATAGGTGACCGGTATCGCGACAGCTCACCAGGCCACCATAGGTGACCGGTATCGCGACAGCTCACCAGGCCACCATAGGTGACCGGTATCGCGACAGCTCACCAGGCCACCATAGGTGACCGGTATCGCGACAGCTCACCAGGCCACCATAGGTGACCGGTATCGCGACAGCTCACCAGGCCACCATAGGTGACCGGTATCGCGACAGCTCACCAGGCCACCATAGGTGACCGGTATCGCGACAGCTCACCAGGCCACCATAGGTGACCGGTATCGCGACAGCTCACCAGGCCACCATAGGTGACCGGTATCGCGACAGCTCACCAGGCCACCATAGGTGACCGGTATCGCGACAGCTCACCAGGCCACCATAGGTGACCGGTATCGCGACAGCTCACCAGGCCACCATAGGTGACCGGTATCGCGACAGCTCACCAGGCCACCATAGGTGACCGGTATCGCGACAGCTCACCAGGCCACCATAGGTGACCGGTATCGCGACAGCTCACCAGGCCACCATAGGTGACCGGTATCGCGACAGCTCACCAGGCCACCATAGGTGACCGGTATCGCGACAGCTCACCAGGCCACCATAGGTGACCGGTATCGCGACAGCTCACCAGGCCACCATAGGTGACCGGTATCGCGACAGCTCACCAGGCCACCATAGGTGACCGGTATCGCGACAGCTCACCAGGCCACCATAGGTGACCGGTATCGCGACAGCTCACCAGGCCACCATAGGTGACCGGTATCGCGACAGCTCACCAGGCCACCATAGGTGACCGGTATCGCGACAGCTCACCAGGCCACTATAGGTGGGTGGTATCGCGACAGCTCACCAGGCCACTATAGGTGGGTGGTATCGCGACAGCTCACCAGGCCACTATAGGTGGCTGGTATCGCGACAGCTCACCAGGCCACTATAGGTGGCTGGTATCGCGACAGCTCACCAGGCCACTATAGGTGGCTGGTATCGCGACAGCTCACCAGGCCACTATAGGTGGGTGGTATCGCGACAGCTCACCAGGCCACTAGAGGTGGGTGGTATCGCGACAGCTCACCAGGCCACTAGAGGTGGGTGGTATCGCGACAGCTCACCAGGCCACTATAGGTGGGTGGTATCGCGATAGCTCACCAGGCCACAGTAGGTGGGTGGTGTCGCGACAGCTCACCAGGCCACTGTAGGTGGGTGGTATCGCGACAGCTCACCAGGCCACAGTAGGTGGGTGGTATCGCGACAGCTCACCAGGCCACAGTAGGTGGGTGGTATCGCGACAGCTCACCAGGCCACTATAGATGGGTGGTATCGCGACAGCTCACCAGGCCACTATAGGTGACCGCTATCGCGACAGCTCACCAGGCCGCCATAGGTGACCGGTATCGCGACAGCTCACCATGCCACCATAGGTGACCGGTATCGCGACAGCTCACCAGGCCACCATAGGTGACCGGTATCGCGACAGCTCACCAGGCCACCATAGGTGACCGGTATCGCGACAGCTCACCAGGCCACCATAGGTGACCGGTATCGCGACAGCTCACCAGGCCACCATAGGTGACCGGTATCGCGACAGCTCACCAGGCCACCATAGGTGACCGGTATCGCGACAGCTCACCAGGCCACCATAGGTGACCGGTATCGCGACAGCTCACCAGGCCACCATAGGTGACCGGTATCGCGACAGCTCACCAGGCCACCATAGGTGACCGGTATCGCGACAGCTCACCAGGCCACCATAGGTGGCCGGTATCGCGACAGCTCACCAGGCCACCATAGGTGACCGGTATCGCGACAGCTCACCAGGCCACCATAGGTGACCGGTATCGCGACAGCTCACCAGGCCACCATAGGTGACCGGTATCGCGACAGCTCACCAGGCCACCATAGGTGACCGGTATCGCGACAGCTAACCAGGCCACCATAGGTGACCGGTATCGCGACAGCTAACCAGGCCACCATAGGTGACCGGTATCGCGACAGCTAACCAGGCCACCATAGGTGACCGGTATCGCGACAGCTAACCAGGCCACCATAGGTGACCGGTATCGCGACAGCTAACCAGGCCACCATAGGAGACCGGTATCGCGACAGCTAACCAGGCCACCATAGGTGACCGGTATCGCGACAGCTAACCAGGCCACCATAGGTGACCGGTATCGCGACAGCTAACCAGGCCACCATAGGTGACCGGTATCGCGACAGCTAACCAGGCCACCATAGGTGACCGGTATCGCGACAGCTCACCAGGCCACCATAGGTGGCCGGTATCGCGACAGCTCACCAGGCCACCATAGGTGACCGGTATCGCGACAGCTCACCAGGCCACCATAGGTGACCGGTATCGCGACAGCTCACCAGGCCACCATAGGTGACCGGTATCGCGACAGCTCACCAGGCCACCATAGGTGACCGGTATCGCGACAGCTCACCAGGCCACCATAGGTGACCGGTATCGCGACAGCTCACCAGGCCACCATAGGTGACCGGTATCGCGACAGCTCACCAGGCCACCATAGGTGACCGGTATCGCGACAGCTCACCAGGCCACCATAGGTGACCGGTATCGCGACAGCTCACCAGGCCACCATAGGTGACCGGTATCGCGACAGCTCACCAGGCCACCATAGGTGACCGGTATCGCGACAGCTCACCAGGCCACCATAGGTGACCGGTATCGCGACAGCTCACCAGGCCACCATAGGTGACCGGTATCGCGACAGCTCACCAGGCCACCATAGGTGACCGGTATCGCGACAGCTCACCAGGCCACCATAGGTGACCGGTATCGCGACAGCTCACCAGGCCACCATAGGTGACCGGTATCGCGACAGCTCACCAGGCCACCATAGGTGACCGGTATCGCGACAGCTCACCAGGCCACCATAGGTGACCGGTATCGCGACAGCTCACCAGGCCACCATAGGTGACCGGTATCGCGACAGCTCACCAGGCCACCATAGGTGACCGGTATCGCGACAGCTCACCAGGCCACCATAGGTGACCGGTATCGCGACAGCTCACCAGGCCACCATAGGTGACCGGTATCGCGACAGCTCACCAGGCCACCATAGGTGACCGGTATCGCGAAAGCTCACCAGGCCACCATAGGTGACCGGTATCGCGACAGCTCACCAGGCCACCATAGGTGACCGGTATCGCGACAGCTCACCAGGCCACCATAGGTGACCGGTATCGCGACAGCTCACCAGGCCACTACAGGTGGGTGGTATCGCGACAGCTCACCAGGCCACTATAGGTGGGTGGTATCGCGACAGCTCACCAGGCCACTATAGGTAGGTGGTATCGCGACAGCTCACCAGGCCACTATAGGTGGGTGGTATCGCGACAGCTCACCAGGCCACTATAGGTGGCTGGTATCGCGACAGCTCACCAGGCCACTATAGGTGGCTGGTATCGCGACAGCTCACCAGGCCACTATAGGTGGCTGGTATCGCGACAGCTCACCAGGCCACTATAGGTGGCTGGTATCGCGACAGCTCACCAGGCCACTATAGGTGGCTGGTATCGCGACAGCTCACCAGGCCACTATAGGTGGCTGGTATCGCGACAGCTCACCAGGCCACTATAGGTGGCTGGTATCGCGACAGCTCACCAGGCCACTATAGGTGGGTTGTATGGCGACAGCTCACCAGGCCACTATGGGTGGGTGGTATCGCGACAGCTCACCAGGCTACCATAGGTGACCGGTATCGCGACAGCTCACCAGGCCACCATAGGTGACCGGTATCGCGACAGCTCACCAGGCCACCATAGGTGACCGGTATCGCGACAGCTCACCAGGCCACTATAGGTGGGTGGTATCGCGACAGCTCACCAGGCCACTATAGGTGGCTGGTATCGCGACAGCTCACCAGGCCACTATAGGTGGCTGGTATCGCGACAGCTCACCAGGCCACTATAGGTGGCTGGTATCGCGACAGCTCACCAGGCCACTATAGGTGGCTGGTATCGCGACAGCTCACCAGGCCACTATAGGTGGCTGGTATCGCGACAGCTCACCAGGCCACTATAGGTGGCTGGTATCGCGACAGCTCACCAGGCCACTATAGGTGGGTTGTATGGCGACAGCTCACCAGGCCACTATGGGTGGGTGGTATCGCGACAGCTCACCAGGCCACTATGGGTGGGTGGTATCGCGACAGCTCACCAGGCCACCATAGGTGACCGGTATCGCGACAGCTCACCAGGCCACCATAGGTGACCGGTATCGCGACAGCTCACCAGGCCACCATAGGTGACCGGTATCGCGACAGCTCACCAGGCCACCATAGGTGACCGGTATCGCGACAGCTCACCAGGCCACCATAGGTGACCGGTATCGCGACAGCTCACCAGGCCACCATAGGTGACCGGTATCGCGACAGCTCACCAGGCCACCATAGGTGACCGGTATCGCGACAGCTCACCAGGCCACCATAGGTGACCGGTATCGCGACAGCTCACCAGGCCACCATAGGTGACCGGTATCGCGACAGCTCACCAGGCCACCATAGGTGACCGGTATCGCGACAGCTCACCAGGCCACCATAGGTGACCGGTATCGCGACAGCTCACCAGGCCACCATAGGTGACCGGTATCGCGACAGCTCACCAGGCCACCATAGGTGACCGGTATCGCGACAGCTCACCAGGCCACCATAGGTGACCGGTATCGCGACAGCTCACCAGGCCACCATAGGTGACCGGTATCGCGACAGCTCACCAGGCCACCATAGGTGACCGGTATCGCGACAGCTCACCAGGCCACCATAGGTGACCGGTATCGCGACAGCTCACCAGGCCACCATAGGTGACCGGTATCGCGACAGCTCACCAGGCCACCATAGGTGACCGGTATCGCGACAGCTCACCAGGCCACTATAGGTGGGTGGTATCGCGACAGCTCACCAGGCCACTATAGGTGGGTGGTATCGCGACAGCTCACCAGGCCACTATAGGTGGGTGGTATCGCGACAGCTCACCAGGCCACTATAGGTGGCTGGTATCGCGACAGCTCACCAGGCCACTATAGGTGGGTGGTATCGCGACAGCTCACCAGGCCACTAGAGGTGGGTGGTATCGCGACAGCTCACCAGGCCACTAGAGGTGGGTGGTATCGCGACAGCTCACCAGGCCACTATAGGTGGGTGGTATCGCGATAGCTCACCAGGCCACAGTAGGTGGGTGGTGTCGCGACAGCTCACCAGGCCACTGTAGGTGGGTGGTATCGCGACAGCTCACCAGGCCACAGTAGGTGGGTGGTATCGCGACAGCTCACCAGGCCACTATAGGTGACCGCTATCGCGACAGCTCACCAGGCCGCCATAGGTGACCGCTATCGCGACAGCTCACCAGGCCGCCATAGGTGACCGGTATCGCGACAGCTCACCAGGCCACCATAGGTGACCGGTATCGCGACAGCTCACCAGGCCACCATAGGTGACCGGTATCGCGACAGCTCACCAGGCCACCATAGTTGACCGGTATCGCGACAGCTCACCAGGCCACCATAGGTGACCGGTATCGCGACAGCTCACCAGGCCACCATAGGTGACCGGTATCGCGACAGCTCACCAGGCCACCATAGGTGACCGGTATCGCGACAGCTCACCAGGCCACCATAGGTGACCGGTATCGCGACAGCTCACCAGGCCACCATAGGTGACCGGTATCGCGACAGCTCACCAGGCCACCATAGGTGGCCGGTATCGCGACAGCTCACCAGGCCACCATATGTGACCGGTATCGCGACAGCTCACCAGGCCACCATAGGTGACCGGTATCGCGACAGCTCACCAGGCCACCATAGGTGACCGGTATCGCGACAGCTCACCAGGCCACCATAGGTGACCGGTATCGCGACAGCTCACCAGGCCACCATAGGTGACCGGTATCGCGACAGCTCACCAGGCCACCATAGGTGACCGGTATCGCGACAGCTCACCAGGCCACCATAGGTGACCGGTATCGCGACAGCTCACCAGGCCACCATAGGTGACCGGTATCGCGACAGCTCACCAGGCCACCATAGGTGACCGGTATCGCGACAGCTCACCAGGCCACCATAGGTGACCGGTATCGCGACAGCTCACCAGGCCACCATAGGTGACCGGTATCGCGACAGCTCACCAGGCCACCATAGGTGACCGGTATCGCGACAGCTCACCAGGCCACCATAGGTGACCGGTATCGCGACAGCTCACCAGGCCACCATAGGTGACCGGTATCGCGACAGCTCACCAGGCCACCATAGGTGACCGGTATCGCGACAGCTAACCAGGCCACCATAGGTGACCGGTATCGCGACAGCTAACCAGGCCACCATAGGTGACCGGTATCGCGACAGCTAACCAGGCCACCATAGGTGACCGGTATCGCGACAGCTAACCAGGCCACCATAGGTGACCGGTATCGCGACAGCTCACCAGGCCACCATAGGTGGCCGGTATCGCGACAGCTCACCAGGCCACCATAGGTGACCGGTATCGCGACAGCTCACCAGGCCACCATAGGTGACCGGTATCGCGACAGCTCACCAGGCTACCATAGGTGACCGGTATCGCGACAGCTCACCAGGCCACCATAGGTGACCGGTATCGCGACAGCTCACCAGGCCACCATAGGTGACCGGTATCGCGACAGCTCACCAGGCCACCATAGGTGACCGGTATCGCGACAGCTCACCAGGCCACCATAGGTGACCGGTATCGCGACAGCTCACCAGGCCACCATAGGTGACCGGTATCGCGACAGCTCACCAGGCCACCATAGGTGACCGGTATCGCGACAGCTCACCAGGCCACCATAGGTGACCGGTATCGCGACAGCTCACCAAGCCACCATAGGTGACCGGTATCGCGACAGCTCACCAGGCCACCATAGGTGACCGGTATCGCGAAAGCTCACCAGGCCACCATAGGTGACCGGTATCGCGAAAGCTCACCAGGCCACCATAGGTGACCGGTATCGCGAAAGCTCACCAGGCCACCATAGGTGACCGGTATCGCGACAGCTCACCAGGCCACCATAGGTGACCGGTATCGCGACAGCTCACCAGGCCACCATAGGTGACCGGTATCGTGACAGCTCACCAGGCCACCATAGGTGACCGGTATCGCGACAGCTCACCAGGCCACCATAGGTGACCGGTATCGCGACAGCTCACCAGGCCACTATAGGTGGGTGGTATCGCGACAGCTCACCAGGCCACTATAGGTGGGTGGTATCGCGACAGCTCACCAGGCCACTAGAGGTGGGTGGTATCGCGACAGCTCACCAGGCCACTATAGGTGGGTGGTATCGCGACAGCTCACCAGGCCACTAGAGGTGGGTGGTATCGCGACAGCTCACCAGGCCACTATAGGTGGGTGGTATCGCGATAGCTCACCAGGCCACAGTAGGTGGGTGGTGTCGCGACAGCTCACCAGGCCACTGTAGGTGGGTGGTATCGCGACAGCTCACCAGGCCACAGTAGGTGGGTGGTATCGCGACAGCTCACCAGGCCACTATAGATGGGTGGTATCGCGACAGCTCACCAGGCCACTATAGGTGACCGCTATCGCGACAGCTCACCAGGCCGCCATAGGTGACCGGTATCGCGACAGCTCACCAGGCCACCATAGGTGACCGGTATCGCGACAGCTCACCAGGCCACCATAGGTGACCGGTATCGCGACAGCTCACCAGGCCACCATAGGTGACCGGTATCGCGACAGCTCACCAGGCCACCATAGGTGGCCGGTATCGCGACAGCTCACCAGGCCACCATAGGTGACCGGTATCGCGACAGCTCACCAGGCCACCATAGGTGACCGGTATCGCGACAGCTCACCAGGCCACCATAGGTGACCGGTATCGCGACAGCTCACCAGGCCACCATAGGTGACCGGTATCGCGACAGCTCACCAGGCCACCATAGGTGACCGGTATCGCGACAGCTCACCAGGCCACCATAGGTGACCGGTATCGCGACAGCTCACCAGGCCACTATAGGTGACCGGTATCGCGACAGCTCACCAGGCCACCATAGGTGACCGGTATCGCGACAGCTCACCAGGCCACCATAGGTGACCGGTATCGCGACAGCTCACCAGGCCACCATAGGTGACCGGTATCGCGACAGCTAACCAGGCCACCATAGGTGACCGGTATCGCGACAGCTAACCAGGCCACCATAGGTGACCGGTATCGCGACAGCTAACCAGGCCACCATAGGTGACCGGTATCGCGACAGCTAACCAGGCCACCATAGGTGACCGGTATCGCGACAGCTAACCAGGCCACCATAGGTGACCGGTATCGCGACAGCTAACCAGGCCACCATAGGTGACCGGTATCGCGACAGCTAACCAGGCCACCATAGGTGACCGGTATCGCGACAGCTCACCAGGCCACCATAGGTGGCCGGTATCGCGACAGCTCACCAGGCCACCATAGGTGACCGGTATCGCGACAGCTCACCAGGCCACCATAGGTGACCGGTATCGCGACAGCTCACCAGGCCACCATAGGTGACCGGTATCGCGACAGCTCACCAGGCCACCATAGGTGACCGGTATCGCGACAGCTCACCAGGCCACCATAGGTGACCGGTATCGCGACAGCTCACCAGGCCACCATAGGTGACCGGTATCGCGACAGCTCACCAGGCCACCATAGGTGACCGGTATCGCGACAGCTCACCAGGCCACCATAGGTGACCGGTATCGCGACAGCTCACCAGGCCACCATAGGTGACCGGTATCGCGAAAGCTCACCAGGCCACCATAGGTGACCGGTATCGCGACACCTCACCAGGCCACCATAGGTGACCGGTATCGCGACAGCTCACCAGGCCACCATAGGTGACCGGTATCGCGACAGCTCACCAGGCCACCATAGGTGACCGGTATCGCGACAGCTCACCAGGCCACCATAGGTGACCGGTATCGCGACAGCTCACCAGGCCACCATAGGTGACCGGTATCGCGACAGCTCACCAGGCCACCATAGGTGACCGGTATCGCGACAGCTCACCAGGCCACCATAGGTGACCGGTATCGCGACAGCTCACCAGGCCACCATAGGTGACCGGTATCGCGACAGCTCACCAGGCCACCATAGGTGACCGGTATCGCGACAGCTCACCAGGCCACTATAGGTGGGTGGTATCGCGACAGCTCACCAGGCCACTATAGGTGGGTGGTATCGCGACAGCTCACCAGGCCACTATAGGTGGGTGGTATCGCGACAGCTCACCAGGCCACTATAGGTGGGTGGTATCGCGACAGCTCACCAGGCCACTATAGGTGTGTGGTATCGCGACAGCTCACCAGGCCGCTATAGGTGGGTGGTATCGCGACAGCTCACCAGGCCACTATAGGTGGGTGGTATCGCGACAGCTCACCAGGCCACTATAGGTGGGTGGTATCGCGACAGCTCACCAGGCCACTATAGGTGGGTGGTATCGCGACAGCTCACCAGGCCACTATAGGTGGGTGGTATCGCGACAGCTCACCAGGCCACTATAGGTGGGTGGTATCGCGACAGCTCACCAGGCCACTATAGGTGGGTGGTATCGCGACAGCTCACCAGGCCACTATAGGTGGGTGGTATCGCGACAGCTCACCAGGCCACTATAGGTGGCTGGTATCGCGACAGCTCACCAGGCCACTATAGGTGGGTTGTATGGCGACAGCTCACCAGGCCACTATGGGTGGGTGGTATCGCGACAGCTCACCAGGCCACTATAGGTGGGTGGTATCGCGACAGCTCACCAGGCCACCATAGGTGACCGGTATCGCGATAGCTCACCAGGCCACCATAGGTGACCGGTATCGCGACAGCTCACCAGGCGACCATAGGTGACCGGTATCGCGACAGCTCACCAGGCAACCATAGGTGACCGGTATCGCGACAGCTCACCAGGCCACCATAGGTGACCGGTATTGCGACAGCTCGCCAGGCCACCATAGGTGACCGGTATCGCGACAGCTCACCAGGCCACTATAGGTGGGTGGTATCGCGACAGCTCACCAGGCCACTATAGGTGGGTGGTATCGCGACAGCTCACCAGGCCACTATAGGTGGGTGGTATCGCGACAGCTCACCAGGCCACTATAGGTGGGTGGTATCGCGACAGCTCACCAGGCCACTATAGGTGGGTGGTATCGCGACAGCTCACCAGGCCACTATAGGTGGGTGGTATCGCGACAGCTCACCAGGCCACTATAGGTGGGTGGTATCGCGACAGCTCACCAGGCCACTATAGGTGGGTGGTATCACGACAGCTCACCAGGCCACTATAGGTGGGTGGTATCGCGACAGCTCACCAGGCCACTATAGGTGGGTGGTATCGCGACAGCTCACCAGGCCACTATAGGTGGGTGGTATCGCGACAGCTCACCAGGCCACTATAGGTGGCTGGTATCGCGACAGCTCACCAGGCCACTATAGGTGGGTTGTATGGCGACAGCTCACCAGGCCACTATGGGTGGGTGGTATCGCGACAGCTCACCAGGCCACTATAGGTGGGTGGTATCGCGACAGCTCACCAGGCCACCATAGGTGACCGGTATCGCGACAGCTCACCAGGCCACCATAGGTGACCGGTATCGCGACAGCTCACCAGGCCACCATAGGTGACCGGTATCGCGACAGCTCACCAGGCCACCATAGGTGACCGGTATCGCGACAGCTCACCAGGCAACCATAGGTGACCGGTATCGCGACAGCTCACCAGGCCACCATAGGTGACCGGTATTGCGACAGCTCGCCAGGCCACCATAGGTGACCGGTATCGCGACAGCTCACCAGGCCACCATAGGTGACCGGTATCGCGACAGCTCACCAGGCCACCATAGGTGACCGGTATCGCGACAGCTCACCAGGCCACCATAGGTGACCGGTATTGCGACAGCTCGCCAGGCCACCATAGGTGACCGGTATCGCGACAGCTCACCAGGCCACCATAGGTGACCGGTATCGCGACAGCTCACCAGGCCACCATAGGTGACCGGTATCGCGACAGCTCACCAGGCCACCATAGGTGACCGGTATCGCGACAGCTCACCAGGCCACCATAGGTGACCGGTATCGCGACAGCTCACCAGGCCACCATAGGTGACCGGTATCGCGACAGCTCACCAGGCCACCATAGGTGACCGGTATCGCGACAGCTCACCAGGCCACCATAGGTGACCGGTATCGCGACAGCTCACCAGGCCACCATAGGTGACCGGTATCGCGACAGCTCACCAGGCCACCATAGGTGACCGGTATCGCGACAGCTCACCAGGCCACCATAGGTGACCGGTATCGCGACAGCTCACCAGGCCACCATAGGTGACCGGTATCGCGACAGCTCACCAGGCCACCATAGGTGACCGGTATCGCGACAGCTCACCAGGCCACCATAGGTGACCGGTATCGCGACAGCTCACCAGGCCACCATAGGTGACCGGTATCGCGACAGCTCACCAGGCCACCATAGGTGACCGGTATCGCGACAGCTCACCAGGCCACCATAGGTGACCGGTATCGCGACAGCTCACCAGGCCACCATAGGTGACCGGTATCGCGACAGCTCACCAGGCCACCATAGGTGACCGGTATCGCGACAGCTCACCAGGCCACCATAGGTGACCGGTATCGCGACAGCTCACCAGGCCACCATAGGTGACCGGTATCGCGACAGCTCACCAGGCCACCATAGGTGACCGGTATCGCGACAGCTCACCAGGCCACTATAGGTGGGTGGTATCGCGACAGCTCACCAGGCCACTATAGGTGGGTGGTATCGCGACAGCTCACCAGGCCACTATAGGTGGGTGGTATCGCGACAGCTCACCAGGCCACTATAGGTGGGTGGTATCGCGACAGCTCACCAGGCCACCATAGGTGACCGGTATCGCGACAGCTCACCAGGCCACCATAGGTGACCGGTATCGCGACAGCTCACCAGGCCACTATAGGTGGGTGGTATCGCCACAGCTCACCAGGCCACTATAGGTGGGTGGTATCGCGACAGCTCACCAGGCCACTATAGGTGGGTGGTATCGCGACAGCTCACCAGGCCACTATAGGTGGGTGGTATCGCGACAGCTCACCAGGCCACTATAGGTGGGTGGTATCGCGACAGCTCACCAGGCCACTATAGGTGGGTGGTATCGCGACAGCTCACCAGGCCACTATAGGTGGGTGGTATCGCGACAGCTCACCAGGCCACTATAGGTGGGTGGTATCGCGACAGCTCACCAGGCCACTATAGGTGGGTGGTATCGCGACAGCTCACCAGGCCACCATAGATGACCGGTATCGCGACAGCTCACCAGGCCACCATAGGTGACCGGTATCGCGACAGCTCACCAGGCCACCATAGGTGACCGGTATCGCGACAGCTCACCAGGCCACCATAGGTGACCGGTATCGCGACAGCTCACCAGGCCACTATAGGTGGGTGGTATCGCGACAGCTCACCAGGCCACTATAGGTGGGTGGTATCGCGACAGCTCACCAGGCCACTATAGGTGGGTGGTATCGCGACAGCTCACCAGGCCACTATAGGTGGGTGGTATCGCGACAGCTCACCAGGCCACTATAGGTGGGTGGTATCGCGACAGCTCACCAGGCCACTATAGGTGGGTGGTATCGCGACAGCTCACCAGGCCACTATCGGTGACCGGTATCGCGAGAGCTCACCAGGCCACTAAAAGTGGATGGTATCGCGACAGCTCACCAGGCCACTATAGGTAGGTGGTTTCGCGACAGCTCACCAGGCCACTATAGGTGGGTGGTATCGCGACAGCTCACCAGGCCACTATAGGTGGGTGGTATCGCGATAGCTCACCAGGCCACTATAGGTAGGTGGTATCGCGACAGCTCACCAGGCCACTATAGGTAGGTGGTTTCGCGACAGCTCACCAGGCCACTATAGGTGGGTGGTATCGCGACAGCTCACCAGGCCACTATAGGTGGGTGGTATCGCGATAGCTCACCAGGCCACAGTAGGTGGGTGGTGTCGCGACAGCTCACCAAGCCACTATAGGTGGGTGGTATCGCGATAGCTCACCAGGCCACAGTAGGTGGGTGGTGTCGCGACAGCTCACCAGGCCACTATAGGTGGGTGGTATCGCGACAGCTCACCAGGCCACTATAGGTGGGTGGTATCGCGACAGCTCACCAGGCCACTATAGGTGGGTGGTATCGCGACAGCTCACCAGGCCACTATAGGTGGGTGGTATCGCGACAGCTCACCAGGCCACTATAGGTGGGTGGTATCGCGACAGCTCACCAGGCCACTATAGGTGGGTGGTATCGCGACAGCTCACCAGGCCACTATAGGTGGGTGGTATCGCGACAGCTCACCAGGCCACTATAGGTGGGTGGTATCGCGACAGCTCACCAGGCCACTATAGGTGGGTGGTATCGCGACAGCTCACCAGGCCACTATAGGTGGGTGGTATCGCGACAGCTCACCAGGCCACTATAGGTGGGTGGTATCGCGACAGCTCACCAGGCCACTATAGATGGGTGGTATCGCGATAGCTCACCAGGCCACAGTAGGTGGGTGGTGTCGCGACAGCTCACCAGGCCACCATAGGTGACCGGTATCGCGACAGCTCACCAGGCCACCATAGGTGACCGGTATCGCGACAGCTCACCAGGCCACCATAGGTGACCGGTATCGCGACAGCTCACCAGGCCACCATAGGTGACCGGTATCGCGACAGCTCACCAGGCCACCATAGGTGACCGGTATCGCGACAGCTCACCAGGCCACCATAGGTGACCGGTATCGCGACAGCTCACCAGGCCACCATAGGTGACCGGTATCGCGACAGCTCACCAGGCCACCATAGGTGACCGGTATCGCGACAGCTCACCAGGCCACCATAGGTGACCGGTATCGCGACAGCTCACCAGGCCACCATAGGTGACCGGTATCGCGACAGCTCACCAGGCCACCATAGGTGACCGGTATCGCGACAGCTCACCAGGCCACCATAGGTGACCGGTATCGCGACAGCTCACCAGGCCACCATAGGTGACCGGTATCGCGACAGCTCACCAGGCCACCATAGGTGACCGGTATCGCGACAGCTCACCAGGCCACCATAGGTGACCGGTATCGCGACAGCTCACCAGGCCACCATAGGTGACCGGTATCGCGACAGCTCACCAGGCCACCATAGGTGACCGGTATCGCGACAGCTCACCAGGCCACCATAGGTGACCGGTATCGCGACAGCTCACCAGGCCACCATAGGTGACCGGTATCGCGACAGCTCACCAGGCCACCATAGGTGACCGGTATCGCGACAGCTCACCAGGCCACCATAGGTGACCGGTATCGCGACAGCTCACCAGGCCACCATAGGTGACCGGTATCGCGACAGCTCACCAGGCCACTATAGGTGGGTGGTATCGCGACAGCTCACCAGGCCACTATAGGTGGGTGGTATCGCGACAGCTCACCAGGCCACTATAGGTGGCTGGTATCGCGACAGCTCACCAGGCCACTATAGGTGGGTTGTATCGCGACAGCTCACCAGGCCACTATAGGTGGGTGGTATCGCGACAGCTTCCCAGGCCACTATAGGTGGATGGTATCGCGACAGCTCACCAGGCCACTAAAAGTGGATGGTATCGCGACAGCTCACCAGGCCACCATAGGTGGGTGGTATCGCGACAGCTCACCAGGCCACTATAGGTGGGTGGTATCGCGACAGCTCACCAGGCCACTATAGGTGGGTGGTATCGCGACAGCTCGCCAGGCCACTATAGGTGGGTGGTATCGCGACAGCTCACCAGGCCACTAGAGGTGGGTGGTATCGCGACAGCTCACCAGGCCACTATAGGTGGGTGGTATCGCGACAGCTCACCAGGCCACTAGAGGTGGGTGGAATCGCGACAGCTCACCAGGCCACTATAGGTGGGTGGTATCGCGATAGCTCACCAGGCCACAGTAGGTGGGTGGTGTCGCGACAGCTCACCAGGCCACTGTAGGTGGGTGGTATCGCGACAGCTCACCAGGCCACAGTAGGTGGGTGCTATCGCGACAGCTCACCAGGCCACTATAGATGGGTGGTATCGCGACAGCTCACCAGGCCACTATAGGTGACCGCTATCGCGACAGCTCACCAGGCCGCCATAGGTGACCGCTATCGCGACAGCTCACCAGGCCGCCATAGGTGACCGGTATCGCGACAGCTCACCAGGCCACCATAGGTGACCGGTATCGCGACAGCTCACCAGGCCACCATAGGTGACCGGTATCGCGACAGCTCACCAGGCCACCATAGGTGACCGGTATCGCGACAGCTCACCAGGCCACCATAGGTGACCGGTATCGCGACAGCTCACCAGGCCACCATAGGTGACCGGTATCGCGAAAGCTCACCAGGCCACCATAGGTGACCGGTATCGCGACAGCTCACCAGGCCACCATAGGTGACCGGTATCGCGACAGCTCACCAGGCCACCATAGGTGACCGGTATCGCGACAGCTCACCAGGCCACCATAGGTGACCGGTATCGCGACAGCTCACCAGGCCACCATAGGTGACCGGTATCGCGACAGCTCACCAGGCCACTATAGGTGGGTGGTATCGCGACAGCTCACCAGGCCACTATAGGTGGGTGGTATCGCGACAGCTCACCAGGCCACTATAGGTGGCTGGTATCGCGACAGCTCACCAGGCCACTATAGGTGGCTGGTATCGCGACAGCTCACCAGGCCACTATAGGTGGGTGGTATCGCGACAGCTCACCAGGCCACTAGAGGTGGGTGGTATCGCGACAGCTCACCAGGCCACTATAGGTGGGTGGTATCGCGACAGCTCACCAGGCCACTAGAGGTGGGTGGTATCGCGACAGCTCACCAGGCCACTATAGGTGGGTGGTATCGCGATAGCTCACCAGGCCACAGTAGGTGGGTGGTGTCGCGACAGCTCACCAGGCCACTGTAGGTGGGTGGTATCGCGACAGCTCACCAGGCCACAGTAGGTGGGTGGTATCGCGACAGCTCACCAGGCCACTATAGATGGGTGGTATCGCGACAGCTCACCAGGCCACTATAGGTGACCGCTATCGCGACAGCTCACCAGGCCGCCATAGGTGACCGGTATCGCGACAGCTCACCAGGCCACCATAGGTGACCGGTATCGCGACAGCTCACCAGGCCACCATAGGTGACCGGTATCGCGACAGCTCACCAGGCCACCATAGGTGACCGGTATCGCGACAGCTCACCAGGCCACCATAGGTGACCGGTATCGCGACAGCTCACCAGGCCACCATAGGTGACCGGTATCGCGACAGCTCACCAGGCCACCATAGGTGACCGGTATCGCGACAGCTCACCAGGCCACCATAGGTGACCGGTATCGCGACAGCTAACCAGGCCACCATAGGTGACCGGTATCGCGACAGCTAACCAGGCCACCATAGGTGACCGGTATCGCGACAGCTAACCAGGCCACCATAGGTGACCGGTATCGCGACAGCTAACCAGGCCACCATAGGTGACCGGTATCGCGACAGCTAACCAGGCCACCATAGGTGACCGGTATCGCGACAGCTAACCAGGCCACCATAGGTGACCGGTATCGCGACAGCTAACCAGGCCACCATAGGTGACCGGTATCGCGACAGCTAACCAGGCCACCATAGGTGACCGGTATCGCGACAGCTAACCAGGCCACCATAGGTGACCGGTATCGCGACAGCTAACCAGGCCACCATAGGTGACCGGTATCGCGACAGCTAACCAGGCCACCATAGGTGACCGGTATCGCGACAGCTAACCAGGCCACCATAGGTGACCGGTATCGCGACAGCTAACCAGGCCACCATAGGTGACCGGTATCGCGACAGCTCACCAGGCCACCATAGGTGACCGGTATCGCGACAGCTCACCAGGCCACCATAGGTGACCGGTATCGCGACAGCTCACCAGGCCACCATAGGTGACCGGTATCGCGACAGCTCACCAGGCCACCATAGGTGACCGGTATCGCGACAGCTCACCAGGCCACCATAGGTGACCGGTATCGCGACAGCTCACCAGGCCACCATAGGTGACCGGTATCGCGACAGCTCACCAGGCCACCATAGGTGACCGGTATCGCGACAGCTCACCAGGCCACCATAGGTGACCGGTATCGCGACAGCTCACCAGGCCACCATAGGTGACCGGTATCGCGAAAGCTCACCAGGCCACCATAGGTGACCGGTATCGCGACAGCTCACCAGGCCACCATAGGTGACCGGTATCGCGACAGCTCACCAGGCCACCATAGGTGACCGGTATCGCGACAGCTCACCAGGCCACTATAGGTGGGTGGTATCGCGACAGCTCACCAGGCCACTATAGGTGGGTGGTATCGCGACAGCTCACCAGGCCACTATAGGTGGGTGGTATCGCGACAGTTCACCAGGCCACTATAGGTGGGTGGTATCGCGACAGCTCACCAGGCCACTATAGGTGGGTGGTATCGCGACAGCTCACCAGGCCACTATAGGTGGGTGGTATCGCGACAGCTCACCAGGCCACTATAGGTGGGTGGTATCGCGACAGCTCACCAGGCCACTATAGGTGGGTGGTATCGCGACAGCTCACCAGGCCACCATAGGTGACCGGTATCGCGACAGCTCACCAGGCCACTATAGGTGGGTGGTATCGCGACAGCTCACCAGGCCACTATAGGTGGGTGGTATCGCGACAGCTCACCAGGCCACTATAGGTGGGTGGTATCGCGACAGCTCACCAGGCCACTATAGGTGGGTGGTATCGCGACAGCTCACCAGGCCACTATAGGTGACCGGTATCGCGACAGCTCACCAGGCCACCATAGGTGACCGGTATCGCGACAGCTCACCAGGCCACCATAGGTGACCGGTATCGCGACAGCTCGCCAGGCCACCATAGGTGACCGGTATCGCGACAGCTCGCCAGGCCACCATAGGTGACCGGTATCGCGACAGCTCACCAGGCCACCATAGGTGACCGGTATCGCGACAGCTCACCAGGCCACCATAGGTGACCGGTATCGCGACAGCTCACCAGGCCACCATAGGTGACCGGTATCGCGACAGCTCACCAGGCCACCATAGGTGACCGGTATCGCGACAGCTCACCAGGCCACCATAGGTGACCGGTATCGCGACAGCTCACCAGGCCACCATAGGTGACCGGTATCGCGACAGCTCACCAGGCCACCATAGGTGACCGGTATCGTGACAGCTCACCAGGCCACCATAGGTGACCGGTATCGCGACAGCTCACCAGGCCACCATAGGTGACCGGTATCGCGACAGCTCACCAGGCCACCATAGGTGACCGGTATCGCGACAGCTCACCAGGCCACCATAGGTGACCGGTATCGCGACAGCTCACCAGGCCACCATAGGTGACCGGTATCGCGACAGCTCACCAGGCCACTATAGGTGGGTGGTATCGCGACAGCTCACCAGGCCACTATAGGTGGGTGGTATCGCGACAGCTCACCAGGCCACCATAGGTGACCGGTATCGCGACAGCTCACCAGGCCACTATAGGTGGGTGGTATCGCGACAGCTCACCAGGCCACTATAGGTGGGTGGTATCGCGACAGCTCACCAGGCCACTATAGGTGGGTGGTATCGCGACAGCTCACCAGGCCACTATAGGTGGGTGGTATCGCGACAGCTCACCAGGCCACTATAGGTGGGTGGTATCGCGACAGCTCACCAGGCCACTATAGGTGGGTGGTATCGCGACAGCTCACCAGGCCACTATAGGTGGGTGGTATCGCGACAGCTCACCAGGCCACTATAGGTGGGTGGTATCGCGACAGCTCACCAGGCCACTATAGGTGGGTGGTATCGCGACAGCTCACCAGGCCACCATAGGTGACCGGTATCGCGACAGCTCACCAGGCCACTATAGGTGGGTGGTATCGCGACAGCTCACCAGGCCACTATAGGTGGGTGGTATCGCGACAGCTCACCAGGCCACTATAGGTGGGTGGTATCGCGACAGCTCACCAGGCCACTATAGGTGGGTGGTATCGCGACAGCTCACCAGGCCACTATAGGTGGGTGGTATCGCGACAGCTCACCAGGCCACTATAGGTGGGTGGTATCGCGACAGCTCACCAGGCCACTATAGGTGGGTGGTATCGCGACAGCTCACCAGGCCACTATAGGTGGGTGGTATCGCGACAGCTCACCAGGCCACTATCGGTGACCGGTATCGCGAGAGCTCACCAGGCCACTAAAAGTGGATGGTATCGCGACAGCTCACCAGGCCACTATAGGTGGGTGGTATCGCGACAGCTCACCAGGCCACTATAGGTGGGTGGTATCGCGACAGCTCACCAGGCCACTATAGGTGGGTGGTATCGCGACAGCTCACCAGGCCACTATAGGTGGGTGGTATCGCGACAGCTCACCAGGCCACTATAGGTGGGTGGTATCGCGACAGCTCACCAGGCCACTATAGGTGGGTGGTATCGCGACAGCTCACCAGGCCACTATAGGTGGGTGGTATCGCGACAGCTCACCAGGCCACTATAGGTGGGTGGTATCGCGACAGCTCACCAGGCCACTATAGGTGGGTGGTATCGCGACAGCTCACCAGGCCACTATAGGTGGGTGGTATCGCGACAGCTCACCAGGCCACTATAGGTGGGTGGTATCGCGACAGCTCACCAGGCCACTATAGGTGGGTGGTATCGCGACAGCTCACCAGGCCACTATAGGTGGGTGGTATCGCGACAGCTCACCAGGCCACTATAGGTGGGTGGTATCGCGACAGCTCACCAGGCCACCATAGGTGACCGGTATCGCGACAGCTCACCAGGCCACCATAGGTGACCGGTATCGCGACAGCTCACCAGGCCACTATAGGTGGGTGGTATCGCGACAGCTCACCAGGCCACCATAGGTGACCGGTATCGCGACAGCTCACCAGGCCACCATAGGTGACCGGTATCGCGACAGCTCACCAGGCCACCATAGGTGACCGGTATCGCGACAGCTCACCAGGCCACCATAGGTGACCGGTATCGCGACAGCTCACCAGGCCACCATAGGTGACCGGTATCGCGACAGCTCACCAGGCCACCATAGGTGACCGGTATCGCGACAGCTCACCAGGCCACCATAGGTGACCGGTATCGCGACAGCTCACCAGGCCACTATAGGTGGGTGGTATCGCGACAGCTCACCAGGCCACTATAGGTGGGTGGTATCGCGACAGCTCACCAGGCCACTATAGGTGGGTGGTATCGCGACAGCACACCAGGCCACCATAGGTGGGTGGTATCGCGACAGCTCACCAGGCCACTATAGGTGGGTGGTATCGCGACAGCTCACCAGGCCACTATAGGTGGGTGGTATCGCGACAGCTCACCAGGCCACTATAGGTGGGTGGTATCGCGACAGCTCACCAGGCCACTAGAGGTGGGTGGTATCGCGACAGCTCACCAGGCCACTATAGGTGGGTGGTATCGCGACAGCTCACCAGGCCACTATAGGTGACCGGTATCGCGACAGTTCACCAGGCCACTAAAAGTGGATGGTATCGCGACAGCTCACCAGGCCACCATAGGTGGGTGGTATCGCGACAGCTCACCAGGCCACTATAGGTGGGTGGTATCGCGACAGCTCACCAGGCCACTATAGGTGGGTGGTATCGCGACAGCTCACCAGGCCACTATAGGTGGGTGGTATCGCGACAGCTCACCAGGCCACTATAGGTGGGTGGTATCGCGACAGCTCACCAGGCCACTAGAGGTGGGTGGTATCGCGACAGCTCACCAGGCCACTATAGGTGGGTGGTATCGCGACAGCTCACCAGGCCACTAGAGGTGGGTGGTATCGCGACAGCTCACCAGGCCACTATAGGTGGGTGGTATCGCGATAGCTCACCAGGCCACAGTAGGTGGGTGGTGTCGCGACAGCTCACCAGGCCACTATAGGTGGGTGGTATCGCGATAGCTCACCAGGCCACAGTAGGTGGGTGGTGTCGCGACAGCTCACCAGGCCACTATAGGTGGGTGGTATCGCGACAGCTCACCAGGCCACTATAGGTGGGTGGTATCGCGACAGCTCACCAGGCCACTATAGGTGGGTGGTATCGCGACAGCTCACCAGGCCACTATAGGTGGGTGGTATCGCGACAGCTCACCAGGCCACTATAGGTGGGTGGTATCGCGACAGCTCACCAGGCTACTATAGGTGGGTGGTATCGCGACAGCTCACCAGGCCACTATAGGTGGGTGGTATCGCGACAGCTCACCAGGCCACTATAGGTGGGTGGTATCGCGACAGCTCACCAGGCCACTATAGGTGGGTGGTATCGCGACAGCTCACCAGGCCACTATAGGTGGGTGGTATCGCGACAGCTCACCAGGCCACTATAGGTGGGTGGTATCGCGACAGCTCACCAGGCCACTATAGATGGGTGGTATCGCGATAGCTCACCAGGCCACAGTAGGTGGGTGGTGTCGCGACAGCTCACCAGGCCACCATAGGTGACCGGTATCGCGACAGCTCACCAGGCCACCATAGGTGACCGGTATCGCGACAGCTCACCAGGCCACCATAGGTGACCGGTATCGCGACAGCTCACCAGGCCACCATAGGTGACCGGTATCGCGACAGCTCACCAGGCCACCATAGGTGACCGGTATCGCGACAGCTCACCAGGCCACCATAGGTGACCGGTATCGCGACAGCTCACCAGGCCACCATAGGTGACCGGTATCGCGACAGCTCACCAGGCCACCATAGGTGACCGGTATCGCGACAGCTCACCAGGCCACCATAGGTGACCGGTATCGCGACAGCTCACCAGGCCACCATAGGTGACCGGTCTCGCGACAGCTCACCAGGCCACCATAGGTGACGGGTATCGCGACAGCTCACCAGGCCACCATAGGTGACCGGTATCGCGACAGCTCACCAGGCCACCATAGGTGACCGGTATCGCGACAGCTCACCAGGCCACCATAGGTGACCGGTATCGCGACAGCTCACCAGGCCACTATAGGTGGGTGGTATCGCGACAGCTCACCAGGCCACTATAGGTGGGTGGTATCGCGACAGCTCACCAGGCCACTATAGGTGGGTGGTATCGCGACAGCTCACCAGGCCACTATAGGTGGGTGGTATCGCGACAGCTCACCAGGCCACTATAGGTGGCTGGTATCGCGACAGCTCACCAGGCCACTATAGGTGGGTTGTATCGCGACAGCTCACCAGGCCACTATAGGTGGGTGGTATCGCGACAGCTTCCCAGGCCACTATAGGTGGATGGTATCGCGACAGCTCACCAGGCCACTAAAAGTGGATGGTATCGCGACAGCTCACCAGGCCACCATAGGTGGGTGGTATCGCGACAGCTCACCAGGCCACTATAGGTGGGTGGTATCGCGACAGCTCACCAGGCCACTATAGGTGGGTGGTATCGCGACAGCTCGCCAGGCCACTATAGGTGGGTGGTATCGCGACAGCTTCCCAGGCCACTATAGGTGGATGGTATCGCGACAGCTCACCAGGCCACTAAAAGTGGATGGTATCGCGACAGCTCACCAGGCCACCATAGGTGGGTGGTATCGCGACAGCTCACCAGGCCACTATAGGTGGGTGGTATCGCGACAGCTCACCAGGCCACTATAGGTGGGTGGTATCGCGACAGCTCGCCAGGCCACTATAGGTGGGTGGTATCGCGACAGCTCACCAGGCCACTAGAGGTGGGTGGTATCGCGACAGCTCACCAGGCCACTATAGGTGGGTGGTATCGCGACAGCTCACCAGGCCACTAGAGGTGGGTGGTATCGCGACAGCTCACCAGGCCACTAGAGGTGGGTGGTATCGCGATAGCTCACCAGGCCACAGTAGGTGGGTGGTGTCGCGACAGCTCACCAGGCCACTGTAGGTGGGTGGTATCGCGACAGCTCACCAGGCCACAGTAGGTGGGTGGTATCGCGACAGCTCACCAGGCCACTATAGATGGGTGGTATCGCGACAGCTCACCAGGCCACTATAGGTGACCGCTATCGCGACAGCTCACCAGGCCGCCATAGGTGACCGGTATCGCGACAGCTCACCAGGCCGCCATAGGTGACCGGTATCGCGACAGCTCACCAGGCCACCATAGGTGACCGGTATCGCGACAGCTCACCAGGCCACCATAGGTGACCGGTATCGCGACAGCTCACCAGGCCACCATAGGTGACCGGTATCGCGACAGCTCACCAGGCCACCATAGGTGACCGGTATCGCGACAGCTCACCAGGCCACCATAGGTGACCGGTATCGCGACAGCTCACCAGGCCACCATAGGTGACCGGTATCGCGACAGCTCACCAGGCCACCATAGGTGACCGGTATCGCGACAGCTCACCAGGCCAACATAGGTGACCGGTATCGCGACAGCTCACCAGGCCACCATAGGTGACCGGTATCGCGACAGCTCACCAGGCCACCATAGGTGACCGGTACCGCGACAGCTCACCAGGCCACCATAGGTGACCGGTATCGCGACAGCTCACCAGGCCACCATAGGTGACCGGTATCGCGACAGCTCACCAGGCCACCATAGGTGACCGGTATCGCGACAGCTCACCAGGCCACCATAGGTGACCGGTATCGCGACAGCTCACCAGGCCACCATAGGTGACCGGTATCGCGACAGCTCACCAGGCCACCATAGGTGACCGGTATCGCGACAGCTCACCAGGCCACCATAGGTGACCGGTATCGCGACAGCTCACCAGGCCACCATAGGTGACCGGTATCGCGACAGCTCACCAGGCCACCATAGGTGACCGGTATCGCGACAGCTCACCAGGCCACCATAGGTGACCGGTATCGCGACAGCTCACCAGGCCACCATAGGTGACCGGTATCGCGACAGCTCACCAGGCCACCATAGGTGACCGGTATCGCGACAGCTCACCAGGCCACCATAGGTGACCGGTATCGCGACAGCTCACCAGGCCACCATAGGTGACCGGTATCGCGACAGCTCACCAGGCCACCATAGGTGACCGGTATCGCGACAGCTCACCAGGCCACCATAGGTGACCGGTATCGCGACAGCTCACCAGGCCACCATAGGTGACCGGTATCGCGACAGCTCACCAGGCCACTATAGGTGGGTGGTATCGCGACAGCTCACCAGGCCACTATAGGTGGGTGGTATCGCGACAGCTCACCAGGCCACTATAGGTGGGTGGTATCGCGACAGCTCACCAGGCCACTATAGGTGGGTGGTATCGCGACAGCTCACCAGGCCACTATAGGTGGGTGGTATCGCGACAGCTCACCAGGCCACTATAGGTGGGTGGTATCGCGACAGCTCACCAGGCCACTATAGGTGGGTTGTATCGCGACAGCTCACCAGGCCACTATAGGTGGGTGGTATCGCGACAGCTTCCCAGGCCACTATAGGTGGATGGTATCGCGACAGCTCACCAGGCCACTAAAAGTGGATGGTATCGCGACAGCTCACCAGGCCACCATAGGTGGGTGGTATCGCGACAGCTCACCAGGCCACCATAGGTGGGTGGTATCGCGACAGCTCACCAGGCCACTATAGGTGGGTGGTATCGCGACAGCTCACCAGGCCACTATAGGTGGGTGGTATCGCGACAGCTCACCAGGCCACTAGAGGTGGGTGGTATCGCGACAGCTCACCAGGCCACTAGAGGTGGGTGGTATCGCGACAGCTCACCAGACCACTAGAGGTGTGTGGTATCGCGACAGCTCTCCAGGCCACTATAGGTGGGTGGTATCGCGATAGCTCACCAGGCCACAGTAGGTGGGTGGTGTCGCGACAGCTCACCAGGCCACTGTAGGTGGGTGGTATCGCGACAGCTCACCAGGCCACTATAGGTGACCGGTATCGCGACAGCTCACCAGGCCACTAAAAGTGGATGGTATCGCGACAGCTCACCAGGCCACCATAGGTGGGTGGTATCGCGACAGCTCACCAGGCCACTATAGGTGGGTGGTATCGCGACAGCTCACCAGGCCACTATAGGTGGGTGGTATCGCGACAGCTCACCAGGCCACTATAGGTGGGTGGTATCGCGACAGCTCACCAGGCCACTAGAGGTGGGTGGTATCGCGACAGCTCACCAGGCCACTATAGGTGGGTGGTATCGCGACAGCTCACCAGGCCACTAGAGGTGGGTGGTATCGCGACAGCTCACCAGGCCACTAAAAGTGGATGGTATCGCGACAGCTCACCAGGCCACCATAGGTGGGTGGTATCGCGACAGCTCACCAGGCCACTATAGGTGGGTGGTATCGCGACAGCTCACCAGGCCACTATAGGTGGGTGGTATCGCGACAGCTCACCAGGCCACTATAGGTGGGTGGTATCGCGACAGCTCACCAGGCCACTAGAGGTGGGTGGTATCGCGACAGCTCACCAGGCCACTATAGGTGGGTGGTATCGCGACAGCTCACCAGGCCACTAGAGGTGGGTGGTATCGCGACAGCTCACCAGGCCACTATAGGTGGGTGGTATCGCGATAGCTCACCAGGCCACAGTAGGTGGGTGGTATCGCGACAGCTCACCAGGCCACTATAGGTGGGTGGTATCGCGACAGCTCACCAGGCCACTATAGGTGGGTGGTATCGCGACAGCTCACCAGGCCACTATAGGTGGGTGGTATCGCGACAGCTCACCAGGCCACTATAGGTGGGTGGTATCGCGATAGCTCACCAGGCCACAGTAGGTGGGTGGTGTCGCGACAGCTCACCAGGCCACCATAGGTGACCGGTATCGCGACAGCTCACCAGGCCACCATAGGTGACCGGTATCGCGACAGCTCACCAGGCCACCATAGGTGACCGGTATCGCGACAGCTCACCAGGCCACCATAGGTGACCGGTATCGCGACAGCTCACCAGGCCACCATAGGTGACCGGTATCGCGACAGCTCACCAGGCCACCATAGGTGACCGGTATCGCGACAGCTCACCAGGCCACCATAGGTGACCGGTATCGCGACAGCTCACCAGGCCACCATAGGTGACCGGTATCGCGACAGCTCACCAGGCCACCATAGGTGACCGGTATCGCGACAGCTCACCAGGCCACCATAGGTGACCGGTATCGCGACAGCTCACCAGGCCACCATAGGTGACCGGTATCGCGACAGCTCACCAGGCCACCATAGGTGACCGGTATCGCGACAGCTCACCAGGCCACCATAGGTGACCGGTATCGCGACAGCTCACCAGGTCACCATAGGTGACCGGTATCGCGACAGCTCACCAGGCCGCCATAGGTGACCGGTATCGCGACAGCTCACCAGGCCGCCATAGGTGACCGGTATCGCGACAGCTCACCAGGCCACCATAGGTGACCGGTATCGCGACAGCTCACCAGGCCACTATAGGTGGGTGGTATCGCGACAGCTCACCAGGCCACTATAGGTGGGTGGTATCGCGACAGCTCACCAGGCCACTATAGGTGGGTGGTATCGCGACAGCTCACCAGGCCACTATAGGTGGGTTGTATCGCGACAGCTCACCAGGCCACTATAGGTGGGTGGTATCGCGACAGCTTCCCAGGCCACTATAGGTGGATGGTATCGCGACAGCTCACCAGGCCACTAAAAGTGGATGGTATCGCGACAGCTCACCAGGCCACCATAGGTGGGTGGTATCGCGACGGCTCACCAGGCCACCATAGGTGGGTGGTATCGCGACAGCTCACCAGGCCACTATAGGTGGGTGGTATCGCGACAGCTCACCAGGCCACTATAGGTGGGTGGTATCGCGACAGCTCACCAGGCCACTATAGGTGGGTGGTATCGCGACAGCTCACCAGGCCACTAGAGGTGGGTGGTATCGCGACAGCTCACCAGGCCACTATAGGTGGGTGGTATCGCGACAGCTCACCAGGCCACTAGAGGTGGGTGGTATCGCGACAGCTCTCCAGGCCACTATAGGTGGGTGGTATCGCGATAGCTCACCAGGCCACAGTAGGTGGGTGGTGTCGCGACAGCTCACCAGGCCACTGTAGGTGGGTGGTATCGCGACAGCTCACCAGGCCACAGTAGGTGGGTGGTATCGCGACAGCTCACCAGGCCACTATAGATGGGAGGTATCGCGACAGCTCACCAGGCCACCATAGGTGACCGGTATCGCGACAGCTAACCAGGCCACCATAGGTGACCGGTATCGCGACAGCTAACCAGGCCACCATAGGTGACCGGTATCGCGACAGCTAACCAGGCCACCATAGGTGACCGGTATCGCGACAGCTAACCAGGCCACCATAGGTGACCGGTATCGCGACAGCTAACCAGGCCACCATAGGTGACCGGTATCGCGACAGCTAACCAGGCCACCATAGGTGACCGGTATCGCGACAGCTAACCAGGCCACCATAGGTGACCGGTATCGCGACAGCTAACCAGGCCACCATAGGTGACCGGTATCGCGACGGCTAACCAGGCCACCATAGGTGACCGGTATCGCGACAGCTCACCAGGCCACCATAGGTGGCCGGTATCGCGACAGCTCACCAGGCCACCATAGGTGACCGGTATCGCGACAGCTCACCAGGCCACTATAGGTGGGTGGTATCGCGACAGCTCACCAGGCCACTATAGGTGGGTGGTATCGCGACAGCTCACCAGGCCACTATAGGTGGGTGGTATCGCGACAGCTCACCAGGCCACTATAGGTGGCTGGTATCGCGACAGCTCACCAGGCCACTATAGGTGGCTGGTATCGCGACAGCTCACCAGGCCACTATAGGTGGGTTGTATCGCGACAGCTCACCAGGCCACTATAGGTGGGTGGTATCGCGACAGCTTCCCAGGCCACTATAGGTGGATGGTATCGCGACAGCTCACCAGGCCACTAAAGGTGGATGGTATCGCGACAGCTCACCAGGCCACCATAGGTGGGTGGTATCGCGACAGCTCACCAGGCCACTATAGGTGGGTGGTATCGCGACAGCTCACCAGGCCACTATAGGTGGGTGGTATCGCGACAGCTCACCAGGCCACTATAGGTGGGTGGTATCGCGACAGCTCACCAGGCCACTAGAGGTGGGTGGTATCGCGACAGCTCACCAGGCCACTATAGGTGGGTGGTATCGCGACAGCTCACCAGGCCACAGTAGGTGGGTGGTGTCGCGACAGCTCACCAGGCCACTGTAGGTGGGTGGTATCGCGACAGCTCACCAGGCCACTATAGGTGGGTGGTATCGCGACAGCTCACCAGGCCACTATAGGTGGGTGGTATCGCGACAGCTCACCAGGCCACTAGAGGTGGGTGGTATCGCGACAGCTCACCAGGCCACTATAGGTGGGTGGTATCGCGACAGCTCACCAGGCCACTAGAGGTGGGTGGTATCGCGACAGCTCACCAGGCCACTATAGGTGGGTGGTATCGCGATAGCTCATCAGGCCACAGTAGGTGGGTGGTATCGCGATAGCTCACCAGGCCACAGTAGGTGGGTTGTGTCGCGACAGCTCACCAGGCCACTATAGGTGGGTGGTATCGCGATAGCTCACCAGGCCACAGTAGGTGGGTGGTGTCGCGACAGCTCACCAGGCCACTATAGGTGGGTGGTATCGCGACAGCTCACCAGGCCAGTATAGGTGGGTGGTATCGCGACAGCTCACCAGGCCACTATAGGTGGGTGGTATCGCGACAGCTCACCAGGCCACTATAGGTGGGTGGTATCGCGACAGCTCACCAGGCCACTATAGGTGGGTGGTATCGCGACAGCTCACCAGGCCACTATAGGTGGGTGGTATCGCGACAGCTCACCAGGCCACTATAGGTGGGTGGTATCGCGACAGCTCACCAGGCCACTATAGGTGGGTGGTATCGCGACAGCTCACCAGGCCACTATAGGTGGGTGGTATCGCGACAGCTCACCAGGCCACTATAGGTGGGTGGTATCGCGACAGCTCACCAGGCCACTATAGGTGGGTGGTATCGCGACAGCTCACCAGGCCACTATAGGTGGGTGGTATCGCGACAGCTCACCAGGCCACTATAGGTGGGTGGTATCGCGACAGCTCACCAGGCCACTATAGGTGGGTGGTATCGCGACAGCTCACCAGGCCACTATAGGTGGGTGGTATCGCGACAGCTCACCAGGCCACTATAGGTGGGTGGTATCGCGACAGCTCACCAGGCCACTATAGGTGGGTGGTATCGCGATAGCTCACCAGGCCACAGTAGGTGGGTGGTGTCGCGACAGCTCACCAGGCCACCATAGGTGACCGGTATCGCGACAGCTCACCAGGCCACCATAGGTGACCGGTATCGCGACAGCTCACCAGGCCACCATAGGTGACCGGTATCGCGACAGCTCACCAGGCCACCATAGGTGACCGGTATCGCGACAGCTCACCAGGCCACTATAGGTGGGTGGTATCGCGACAGCTCACCAGGCCACTATAGGTGGGTGGTATCGCGACAGCTCACCAGGCCACTATAGGTGGGTGGTATCGCGACAGCTCACCAGGCCACTATAGGTGGGTGGTATCGCGACAGCTCACCAGGCCACTATAGGTGGGTTGTATCGCGACAGCTCACCAGGCCACTATAGGTGGGTGGTATCGCGACAGCTTCCCAGGCCACTATAGGTGGATGGTATCGCGACAGCTCACCAGGCCACTAAAAGTGGATGGTATCGCGACAGCTCACCAGGCCACCATAGGTGGGTGGTATCGCGACAGCTCACCAGGCCACCATAGGTGTGTGGTATCGCGACAGCTCACCAGGCCACTATAGGTGGGTGGTATCGCGACAGCTCACCAGGCCACTATAGGTGGGTGGTATCGCGACAGCTCACCAGGCCACTATAGGTGTGTGGTATCGCGACAGCTCACCAGGCCACTGGAGGTGGATGGTATCGCAACAGCTCACCAGGCCACTATAGGTGGGTGGTATCGCGACAGCTCACCAGGCCACTAGAGGTGGGTGGTATCGCGACAGCTCACCAGGCCACTATAGGTGGGTGGTATCGCGATAGCTCACCAGGCCACAGTAGGTGGGTGGTGTCGCGACAGCTCACCAGGCCACTGTAGGTGGGTGGTATCGCGACAGCTCACCAGGCCACAGTAGGTGGGTGGTATCGCGACAGCTCACCAGGCCACTATAGATGGGTGGTATCGCGACGGCTCACCAGGCCACTATAGGTGACCGCTATCGCGACAGCTCACCAGGCCGCCATAGGTGACCGGTATCGCGACAGCTCACCAGGCCACCATAGGTGACCGGTATCGCGACAGCTCACCAGGCCACCATAGGTGACCGGTATCGCGACAGCTCACCAGGCCACCATAGGTGACCGGTATCGCGACAGCTCACCAGGCCACCATAGGTGACCGGTATCGCGACAGCTCACCAGGCCACCATAGGTGACCGGTATCGCGACAGCTCACCAGGCCACCATAGGTGACCGGTATCGCGACAGCTCACCAGGCCACCATAGGTGACCGGTATCGCGACAGCTCACCAGGCCACCATAGGTGACCGGTATCGCGACAGCTCACCAGGCCACCATAGGTGACCGGTATCGCGACAGCTCACCAGGCCACCATAGGTGACCGGTATCGCGACAGCTCACCAGGCCACCATAGGTGACCGGTATCGCGACAGCTCACCAGGCCACCATAGGTGACCGGTATCGCGACAGCTCACCAGGCCACCATAGGTGACCGGTATCGCGACAGCTCACCAGGCCACCATAGGTGGGTGGTATCGCGACAGCTCACCAGGCCACCATAGGTGACCGGTATCGCGACAGCTCACCAGGCCACCATAGGTGACCGGTATCGCGACAGCTAACCAGGCCACCATAGGTGACCGGTATCGCGACAGCTAACCAGGCCACCATAGGTGACCGGTATCGCGACAGCTAACCAGGCCACCATAGGTGACCGGTATCGCGACAGCTAACCAGGCCACCATAGGTGACCGGTATCGCGACAGCTAACCAGGCCACCATAGGTGACCGGTATCGCGACAGCTAACCAGGCCACCATAGGTGACCGGTATCGCGACAGCTAACCAGGCCACCATAGGTGACCGGTATCGCGACAGCTAACCAGGCCACCATAGGTGACCGGTATCGCGACAGCTAACCAGGCCACCATAGGTGACCGGTATCGCGACAGCTAACCAGGCCACCATAGGTGACCGGTATCGCGACAGCTAACCAGGCCACCATAGGTGACCGGTATCGCGACAGCTCACCAGGCCACCATAGGTGGCCGGTATCGCGACAGCTCACCAGGCCACCATAGGTGGCCGGTATCGCGACAGCTCACCAGGCCACCATAGGTGACCGGTATCGCGACAGCTCACCAGGCCACTATAGGTGGGTGGTATCGCGACAGCTCACCAGGCCACTATAGGTGGGTGGTATCGCGACAGCTCACCAGGCCACTATAGGTGGGTGGTATCGCGACAGCTCACCAGGCCACTATAGGTGGCTGGTATCGCGACAGCTCACCAGGCCACTATAGGTGGGTTGTATCGCGACAGCTCACCAGGCCACTATAGGTGGGTGGTATCGCGACAGCTTCCCAGGCCACTATAGGTGGATGGTATCGCGACAGCTCACCAGGCCACTAAAGGTGGATGGTATCGCGACAGCTCACCAGGCCACCATAGGTGGGTGGTATCGCGACAGCTCACCAGGCCACTATAGGTGGGTGGTATCGCGACAGCTCACCAGGCCACTATAGGTGGGTGGTATCGCGACAGCTCACCAGGCCACTATAGGTGGGTGGTATCGCGACAGCTCACCAGGCCACTATAGGTGGGTGGTATCGCGACAGCTCACCAGGCCACTAGAGGTGGGTGGTATCGCGACAGCTCACCAGGCCACTATAGGTGGGTGGTATCGCGACAGCTCACCAGGCCACTAGAGGTGGGTGGTATCGCGACAGCTCTCCAGGCCACTATAGGTGGGTGGTATCGCGATAGCTCACCAGGCCACAGTAGGTGGGTGGTGTCGCGACAGCTCACCAGGCCACTGTAGGTGGGTGGTATCGCGACAGCTCACCAGGCCACAGTAGGTGGGTGGTATCGCGACAGCTCACCAGGCCACTATAGATGGGTGGTATCGCGACAGCTCACCAGGCCACCATAGGTGACCGGTATCGCGACAGCTAACCAGGCCACCATAGGTGACCGGTATCGCGACAGCTAACCAGGCCACCATAGGTGACCGGTATCGCGACAGCTAACCAGGCCACCATAGGTGACCGGTATCGCGACAGCTAACCAGGCCACCATAGGTGACCGGTATCGCGACAGCTAACCAGGCCACCATAGGTGACCGGTATCGCGACAGCTAACCAGGCCACCATAGGTGACCGGTATCGCGACAGCTAACCAGGCCACCATAGGTGACCGGTATCGCGACGGCTAACCAGGCCACCATAGGTGACCGGTATCGCGACAGCTCACCAGGCCACCATAGGTGGCCGGTATCGCGACAGCTCACCAGGCCACCATAGGTGACCGGTATCGCGACAGCTCACCAGGCCACTATAGGTGGGTGGTATCGCGACAGCTCACCAGGCCACTATAGGTGGGTGGTATCGCGACAGCTCACCAGGCCACTATAGGTGGGTGGTATCGCGACAGCTCACCAGGCCACTATAGGTGGCTGGTATCGCGACAGCTCACCAGGCCACTATAGGTGGCTGGTATCGCGACAGCTCACCAGGCCACTATAGGTGGGTTGTATCGCGACAGCTCACCAGGCCACTATAGGTGGGTGGTATCGCGACAGCTTCCCAGGCCACTATAGGTGGATGGTATCGCGACAGCTCACCAGGCCACTAAAGGTGGATGGTATCGCGACAGCTCACCAGGCCACCATAGGTGGGTGGTATCGCGACAGCTCACCAGGCCACTATAGGTGGGTGGTATCGCGACAGCTCACCAGGCCACTATAGGTGGGTGGTATCGCGACAGCTCACCAGGCCACTATAGGTGGGTGGTATCGCGACAGCTCACCAGGCCACTAGAGGTGGGTGGTATCGCGACAGCTCACCAGGCCACTATAGGTGGGTGGTATCGCGACAGCTCACCAGGCCACAGTAGGTGGGTGGTGTCGCGACAGCTCACCAGGCCACTGTAGGTGGGTGGTATCGCGACAGCTCACCAGGCCACTATAGGTGGGTGGTATCGCGACAGCTCACCAGGCCACTATAGGTGGGTGGTATCGCGACAGCTCACCAGGCCACTAGAGGTGGGTGGTATCGCGACAGCTCACCAGGCCACTATAGGTGGGTGGTATCGCGACAGCTAACCAGGCCACTAGAGGTGGGTGGTATCGCGACAGCTCACCAGGCCACTATAGGTGGGTGGTATCGCGATAGCTCATCAGGCCACAGTAGGTGGGTGGTATCGCGATAGCTCACCAGGCCACAGTAGGTGGGTTGTGTCGCGACAGCTCACCAGGCCACTATAGGTGGGTGGTATCGCGATAGCTCACCAGGCCACAGTAGGTGGGTGGTGTCGCGACAGCTCACCAGGCCACTATAGGTGGGTGGTATCGCGACAGCTCACCAGGCCAGTATAGGTGGGTGGTATCGCGACAGCTCACCAGGCCACTATAGGTGGGTGGTATCGCGACAGCTCACCAGGCCACTATAGGTGGGTGGTATCGCGACAGCTCACCAGGCCACTATAGGTGGGTGGTATCGCGACAGCTCACCAGGCCACTATAGGTGGGTGGTATCGCGACAGCTCACCAGGCCACTATAGGTGGGTGGTATCGCGACAGCTCACCAGGCCACTATAGGTGGGTGGTATCGCGACAGCTCACCAGGCCACTATAGGTGGGTGGTATCGCGACAGCTCACCAGGCCACTATAGGTGGGTGGTATCGCGACAGCTCACCAGGCCACTATAGGTGGGTGGTATCGCGACAGCTCACCAGGCCACTATAGGTGGGTGGTATCGCGACAGCTCACCAGGCCACTATAGGTGGGTGGTATCGCGACAGCTCACCAGGCCACTATAGGTGGGTGGTATCGCGACAGCTCACCAGGCCACTATAGGTGGGTGGTATCGCGACAGCTCACCAGGCCACTATAGGTGGGTGGTATCGCGACAGCTCACCAGGCCACTATAGGTGGGTGGTATCGCGACAGCTCACCAGGCCACTATAGGTGGGTGGTATCGCGACAGCTCACCAGGCCACTATAGGTGGGTGGTATCGCGATAGCTCACCAGGCCACAGTAGGTGGGTGGTGTCGCGACAGCTCACCAGGCCACCATAGGTGACCGGTATCGCGACAGCTCACCAGGCCACCATAGGTGACCGGTATCGCGACAGCTCACCAGGCCACCATAGGTGACCGGTATCGCGACAGCTCACCAGGCCACCATAGGTGACCGGTATCGCGACAGCTCACCAGGCCACCATAGGTGACCGGTATCGCGACAGCTCACCAGGCCACCATAGGTGACCGGTATCGCGACAGCTCACCAGGCCACTATAGGTGGGTGGTATCGCGACAGCTCACCAGGCCACTATAGGTGGGTGGTATCGCGACAGCTCACCAGGCCACTATAGGTGGGTGGTATCGCGACAGCTCACCAGGCCACTATAGGTGGGTGGTATCGCGACAGCTCACCAGGCCACTATAGGTGGGTTGTATCGCGACAGCTCACCAGGCCACTATAGGTGGGTGGTATCGCGACAGCTTCCCAGGCCACTATAGGTGGATGGTATCGCGACAGCTCACCAGGCCACTAAAAGTGGATGGTATCGCGACAGCTCACCAGGCCACTGGAGGTGGATGGTATCGCAACAGCTCACCAGGCCACTATAGGTGGGTGGTATCGCGACAGCTCACCAGGCCACTAGAGGTGGGTGGTATCGCGACAGCTCACCAGGCCACTATAGGTGGGTGGTATCGCGATAGCTCACCAGGCCACAGTAGGTGGGTGGTGTCGCGACAGCTCACCAGGTCACTGTAGGTGGGTGGTATCGCGACAGCTCACCAGGCCACAGTAGGTGGGTGGTATCGCGACAGCTCACCAGGCCACTATAGATGGGTGGTATCGCGACAGCTCACCAGGCCACTATAGGTGACCGCTATCGCGACAGCTCACCAGGCCGCCATAGGTGACCGGTATCGCGACAGCTCACCAGGCCACCATAGGTGACCGGTATCGCGACAGCTCACCAGGCCACCATAGGTGACCGGTATCGCGACAGCTCACCAGGCCACCATAGGTGACCGGTATCGCGACAGCTCACCAGGCCACCATAGGTGACCGGTATCGCGACAGCTCACCAGGCCACCATAGGTGACCGGTATCGCGACAGCTCACCAGGCCACCATAGGTGACCGGTATCGCGACAGCTCACCAGGCCACCATAGGTGACCGGTATCGCGACAGCTCACCAGGCCACCATAGGTGACCGGTATCGCGACAGCTCACCAGGCCACCATAGGTGACCGGTATCGCGACAGCTCACCAGGCCACCATAGGTGACCGGTATCGCGACAGCTCACCAGGCCACCATAGGTGACCGGTATCGCGACAGCTCACCAGGCCACCATAGGTGGGTGGTATCGCGACAGCTCACCAGGCCACCATAGGTGGGTGGTATCGCGACAGCTCACCAGGCCACCATAGGTGACCGGTATCGCGACAGCTCACCAGGCCACCATAGGTGACCGGTATCGCGACAGCTCACCAGGCCACCATAGGTGACCGGTATCGCGACAGCTCACCAGGCCACCATAGGTGACCGGTATCGCGACAGCTAACCAGGCCACCATAGGTGACCGGTATCGCGACAGCTAACCAGGCCACCATAGGTGACCGGTATCGCGACAGCTAACCAGGCCACCATAGGTGACCGGTATCGCGACAGCTAACCAGGCCATCATAGGTGACCGGTATCGCGACAGCTAACCAGGCCACCATAGGTGACCGGTATCGCGACAGCTAACCAGGCCACCATAGGTGACCGGTATCGCGACAGCTAACCAGGCCACCATAGGTGACCGGTATCGCGACAGCTAACCAGGCCACCATAGGTGACCGGTATCGCGACAGCTCACCAGGCCACCATAGGTGGCCGGTATCGCGACAGCTCACCAGGCCACCATAGGTGACCGGTATCGCGACAGCTCACCAGGCCACTATAGGTGGGTGGTATCGCGACAGCTCACCAGGCCACTATAGGTGGGTGGTATCGCGACAGCTCACCAGGCCACTATAGGTGGGTGGTATCGCGACAGCTCACCAGGCCACTATAGGTGGCTGGTATCGCGACAGCTCACCAGGCCACTATAGGTGGGTTGTATCGCGACAGCTCACCAGGCCACTGTAGGTGGGTGGTATCGCGACAGCTTCCCAGGCCACTATAGGTGGATGGTATCGCGACAGCTCACCAGGCCACTAAAGGTGGATGGTATCGCGACAGCTCACCAGGCCACCATAGGTGGGTGGTATCGCGACAGCTCACCAGGCCACTATAGGTGGGTGGTATCGCGACAGCTCACCAGGCCACTAAAGGTGGGTGGTATCGCGACAGCTCACCAGGCCACTATAGGTGGGTGGTATCGCGACAGCTCACCAGGCCACTATAGGTGGGTGGTATCGCGACAGCTCACCAGGCCACTAGAGGTGGGTGGTATCGCGACAGCTCACCAGGCCACTATAGGTGGGTGGTATCGCGACAGCTCACCAGGCCACAGTAGGTGGGTGGTGTCGCGACAGCTCACCAGGCCACTGTAGGTGGGTGGTATCGCGACAGCTCACCAGGCCACAGTAGGTGGGTGGTATCGCGACAGCTCACCAGGCCACTATAGATGGGTGTTATCGCGACAGCTCACCAGGCCACCATAGGTGACCGGTATCGCGACAGCTCACCAGGCCACCATAGGTGACCGGTATCGCGACAGCTCACCAGGCCACCATAGGTGACCGGTATCGCGACAGCTCACCAGGCCACCATAGGTGACCGGTATCGCGACAGCTCACCAGGCCACCATAGGTGACCGGTATCGCGACAGCTCACCAGGCCACCATAGGTGGGCGGTATCGCGACAGCTCACCAGGCCACCATAGGTGACCGGTATCGCGACAGCTCACCAGGCCACCATAGGTGACCGGTATCGCGACAGCTCACCAGGCCACCATAGGTGACCGGTATCGCGACAGCTCACCAGGCCACCATAGGTGACCGGTATCGCGACAGCTCACCAGGCCACCATAGGTGACCGGTATCGCGACAGCTCACCAGGCCACCATAGGTGACCGGTATCGCGACAGCTCACCAGGCCACCATAGGTGACCGGTATCGCGACAGCTCACCAGGCCACCATAGGTGACCGGTATCGCGACAGCTCACCAGGCCACCATAGGTGACCGGTATCGCGACAGCTCACCAGGCCACCATAGGTGACCGGTATCGCGACAGCTCACCAGGCCACCATAGGTGACCGGTATCGCGACAGCTCACCAGGCCACCATAGGTGACCGGTATCGCGACAGCTCACCAGGCCACCATAGGTGACCGGGCTCACCAGGCCACCATAGGTGACCGGTATCGCGACAGCTCACCAGGCCACCTTAGGTGACCGGTATCGCGACAGCTCACCAGGCCAGCATAGGTGACCGGTATCGCGACAGCTCACCAGGCCACCATAGGTGACCGGTATCGCGACAGCTCACCAGGCCAGCATAGGTGACCGGTATCGCGACAGCTCACCAGGCCACCATAGGTGACCGGTATCGCGACAGCTCACCAGGCCACCATAGGTGACCGGTATCGCGACAGCTCACCAGGCCACCATAGGTGACCGGTATCGCGACAGCTCACCAGGCCACCATAGGTGACCGGTATCGCGACAGCTCACCAGGCCACCATAGGTGACCGGTATCGCGACAGCTCACCAGGCCACCATAGGTGACCGGTATCGCGACAGCTCACCAGGCCACCATAGGTGACCGGTATCGCGACAGCTCACCAGGCCACCATAGGTGACCGGTATCGCGACAGCTCACCAGGCCACCATAGGTGACCGGTATCGCGACAGCTCACCAGGCCACCATAGGTGACCGGTATCGCGACAGCTCACCAGGCCACCATAGGTGAACGGTATCGCGACAGCTCACCAGGCCACCATAGGTGACCGGTATCGCGACAGCTCACCAGGCCACCATAGGTGACCGGTATCGCGACAGCTCACCAGGCCACCATAGGTGACCGGTATCGCGACAGCTCACCAGGCCACCATAGGTGGCCGGTATCGCGACAGCTCACCAGGCCACCATAGGTGGCCGGTATCGCGACAGCTCACCAGGCCACCATAGGTGGCCGGTATCGCGACAGCTCACCAGGCCACCATAGGTGACCGGTATCGCGACAGCTCACCAGGCCACCATAGGTGACCGGTATCGCGACAGCTCACCAGGCCACTATAGGTGGGTGGTATCGCGACAGCTCACCAGGCGTAACGTAACATTATTTTCTGGCTCGACGTCGATGCGTCCCCTGCGTTCCCCACTGGCTGCTGAGTGACCGTTTTAGGTTCCCTTGATGGGAAATATCGCGTTCTATATTGGGGGATACAAGCGTCCAGCCATGTGCACATAAATTTTCACCAGCAGGCGAGGAGAGCACACAAAATGCACAAAAAACCAATCATTTCGTTACTGCTCGGTCGTTCACTGTTCTGTTTTCAACAGCTCCTGGGTGCTTTCTTGCAGGTGCGGCAAGAGGAACCTTTGCTTTTGAAGGCCTTTGAGAAACGGAAGCGTTTTACTCCGAGGGTGGCGTGTTACAGCTGATGTTGATGGCTTTGCGCCGCACACGGGCGCGTGTACGTAACATTATTTTCTGGCTCGACGTCGATGCGTCCCCTGCGTTCCCCACTGGCTGCTGAGTGACCGTTTTAGGTTCCCTTGATGGGAAATATCGCGTTCTATATTGGGGGACACAAGCGTCCAGCCGTGTGCACATACATTTTCACCAGCAGGCGAGGAGAGCACACAAAATGTACAAAAAACCAATCATTTCGTTACTGCTCGGTCGTTCACTGTTCTGTTTTCAACAGCTCCTGGGTGCTTCCTTGCAGGTGCGGCAAGAGGAACCTTTGCCTTTGAAGGCCTTTGAGAAACGGAAGCGTTTTACTCCGAGGGTGGCGTGTTACAGCTGATGTTGATGACTTTGCGCCGCACACGGGCACGTGTACGTAACATTATTTTCTGGCTCGACATCGATGCGTCCCCTGCGTTCCCCACTGGCTGCTGAGTGACCGTTTTAGATTCCCGTGATGGGAAATATCGCGCTCTATATTGGGGGATACAAGCGTCCAGCCGTGTGCACATAAATTTTCACCAGCAGGCGAGGAGAGCACACAAAATGCACAAAAAACCAATCATTTCGTTACTGCTCGGTCGTTCACTGTTCTGTTTTCAACAGCTCCTGGGTGCTTTCTTGCAGGTGCGGCAAGAGGAACCTTTGCTTTTGAAGGCCTTTGAGAAACGGAAGCGTTTTACTCCGAGGGTGGCGTGTTACAGCTGATGTTGATGACTTTGCGCCGCACACGGGCGCGTGTACGTAACATTATTTTCTGGCTCGACGTCGATGCGTCCCCTGCGTTCCCCACTGGCTGCTGAGTGACCGTTTTATGTTCCCTTGATGGGAAATATCGCGTTCTATATTGGGGGACACAAGCGTCCAGCCGTGTGCACATAAATTTTCACCAGCAGGCGAGGAGAGCACACAAAATGCACAAAAAACCAATCATTTCGTTACTGCTCGGTCGTTCACTGTTCTGTTTTCAACAGCTCCTGGGTGCTTTCTTGCATGTGCGGCAAGAGGAACCTTTGCTATTGAAGGCCTTTGAGAAACGGAAGCGTTTTGCGCCGCACACGGGCGCGTGTACGTAACATTATTTTCTGGCTCGACATCGATGCGTCCCCTGCGTTCCCCACTGGCTGCTGAGTGACCGTTTTAGGTTCCCGTGATGGGAAATATCGCGCTCTATATTGGGGGATACAAGCGTCCAGCCGTGTGCACATAAATTTTCACCAGCAGGCGAGGAGAGCACACAAAATGCACAAAAAACCAATCATTTCGTTACTGCTCGGTCGTTCACTGTTCTGTTTTCAACAGCTCCTGGGTGCTTTCTTGCAGGTGCGGCAAGAGGAACCTTTGCTTTTGAAGGCCTTTGAGAAACGGAAGCGTTTTACTCCGAGGGTGGCGTGTTACAGCTGATGTTGATGGCTTTGCGCCGCACACGGGCGCGTGTACGTAACATTATTTTCTGGCTCGACGTCGATGCGTCCCCTGCGTTCCCCACTGGCTGCTGAGTGACCGTTTTAGGTTCCCTTGATGGGAAATATCGCGTTCTATATTGGGGGACACAAGCGTCCAGCCGTGTGCACATAAATTTTCACCAGCAGGCGAGGAGAGCACACAAAATGCACAAAAAACCAATCATTTCGTTACTGCTCGGTCGTTCACTGTTCTGTTTTCAACAGCTCCTGGGTGCTTTCTTGCAGGTGCGGCAAGAGGAACCTTTGCTTTTGAAGGCCTTTGAGAAACGGAAGCGTTTTACTCCGAGGGTGGCGTGTTACAGCTGATGTTGATGACTTTGCGCCGCACACGGGCGCGTGTACGTAACATTATTTTCTGGCTCGACGTCGATGCGTCCCCTGCGTTCCCCACTGGCTGCTGAGTGACCGTTTTAGGTTCCCTTGATGGGAAATATCGCGTTCTATATTGGGGGACACAAGCGTCCAGCCGTGTGCACATACATTTTCACCAGCAGGCGAGGAGAGCACACAAAATGCACAAAAAACCAATCATTTCGTTACTGCTCGGTCGTTCACTGTTCTGTTTTCAACAGCTCCTGGGTGCTTTCTTGCAGGTGCGGCAAGAGGAACCCTTGCTTTTGAAGGCCTTTGAGAAACGGAAGCGTTTTACTCCGAGGGTGGCGTGTTACAGCTGATGTTGATGACTTTGCGCCGCACACGGGCGCGTGTACGTAACATTATTTTCTGGCTCGACATCGATGCGTCCCCTGCGTTCCCCACTGGCTGCTGAGTGACCGTTTTAGGTTCCCGTGATGGGAAATATCGCGCTCTATATTGGGGGATACAAGCGTCCAGCCGTGTGCACATAAATTTTCACCAGCAGGCGAGGAGAGCACACAAAATGCACAAAAAACCAATCATTTCGTTACTGCTCGGTCGTTCACTGTTCTGTTTTCAACAGCTCCTGGGTGCTTTCTTGCAGGTGCGGCAAGAGGAACCTTTGCTTTTGAAGGCCTTTGAGAAACGGAAGCGTTTTACTCCGAGGGTGGCGTGTTACAGCTGATGTTGATGACTTTGCGCCGCACACGGGCGCGTGTACGTAACATTATTTTCTGGCTCGACGTCGATGCGTGCCCTGCGTTCCCCACTGGCTGCTGAGTGACCGTTTTAGGTTCCCTTGATGGGAAATATCGCGTTCTATATTGGGGGACAGAAGCGTCCAGCCGTGTGCACTTAAATTTTCACCAGCAGGCGAGGAGAGCACAGAAAATGCACAAAAAACCAATCATTTCGTTACTGCTCGGTCGTTCACTGTTCTGTTTTCAACAGCTCCTGGGTGCTTTCTTGCAGGTGCGGCAAGAGGAACCTTTGCTTTTGAAGGCCTTTGAGAAACGGAAGCGTTTTACTCCGAGGGTGGCGTGTTACAGCTGATGTTGATGACTTTGCGCCGCACACGGGCGCGTGTACGTAACATTATTTTCTGGCTCGACGTCGATGCGTGCCCTGCGTTCCCCACTGGCTGCTGAGTGACCGTTTTAGGTTCCCTTGATGGGAAATATCGCGTTCTATATTGGGGGACACAAGCGTCCAGCCGTGTGCACATAAATTTTCACCAGCAGGCGAGGAGAGCACAGAAAATGCACAAAAAACCAATCATTTCGTTACTGCTCGGTCGTTCACTGTTCTGTTTTCAACAGCTCCTGGGTGCTTTCTTGCAGGTGCGGCAAGAGGAACCTTTGCTTTTGAAGGCCTTTGAGAAACGGAAGCGTTTTACTCCGAGGGTGGCGTGTTACAGCTGATGTTGATGACTTTGCGCCGCACACGGGCGCGTGTACGTAACATTATTTTCTGGCTCGACATCGATGCGTCCCCTGCGTTCCCCACTGGCTGCTGAGTGACCGTTTTAGGTTCCCGTGATGGGAAATATCGCGTTCTATATTGGGGAACACAAGCGTCCAGCCGTGTGCACATAAATTTTCACCAGCAGGCGAGGAGAGCACACAAAATGCACAAAAAACCAATCATTTCGTTACTGCTCGGTCGTTCACTGTTCTGTTTTCAACAGCTCCTGGGTGCTTTCTTGCAGGTGCGGCAAGAGGAACCTTTGCTTTTGAAGGCCTTTGAGAAACGGAAGCGTTTTACTCCGAGGGTGGCGTGTTACAGCTGATGTTGATGACTTTGCGCCGCACACGGGCGCGTGTACGTAACATTATTTTCTGGCTCGACGTCGATGCGTCCCCTGCGTTCCCCACTGGCTGCTGAGTGACCGTTTTAGGTTCCCTTGATGGGAAATATCGCGTTCTATATTGGGGGACACAAGCGTCCAGCCGTGTGCACATACATTTTCACCAGCAGGCGAGGAGAGCACACAAAATGCACAAAAAACCAATCATTTCGTTACTGCTCGGTCGTTCACTGTTCTGTTTTCAACAGCTCCTGGGTGCTTTCTTGCAGGTGCGGCAAGAGGAACCCTTGCTTTTGAAGGCCTTTGAGAAACGGAAGCGTTTTACTCCGAGGGTGGCGTGTTACAGCTGATGTTGATGACTTTGCGCCGCACACGGGCGCGTGTACGTAACATCATTTTCTGGCTCGACATCGATGCGTCCCCTGCGTTCCCCACTGGCTGCTGAGTGACCGTTTTAGGTTCCCGTGATGGGAAATATCGCGCTCTATATTGGGGGATATAAGCGTCCAGCCGTGTGCACATAAATTTTCACCAGCAGGCGAGGAGAGCACACAAAATGCACAAAAAACCAATCATTTCGTTACTGCTCGGTCGTTCACTGTTCTGTTTTCAACAGCTCCTGGGTGCTTTCTTGCAGGTGCGGCAAGAGGAACCTTTGCTTTTGAAGGCCTTTGAGAAACGGAAGCGTTTTACTCCGAGGGTGGCGTGTTACAGCTGATGTTGATGACTTTGCGCCGCACACGGGCGCGTGTACGTAACATTATTTTCTGGCTCGACATCGATGCGTCCCCTGCGTTCCCCACTGGCTGCTGAGTGACCGTTTTAGGTTCCCTTGATGGGAAATATCGCGTTCTATATTGGGGGACACAAGCGTCCAGCCGTGTGCACATAAATTTTCACCAGCAGGCGAGGAGAGCACACAAAATGCACAAAAAACCAATCATTTCGTTACTGCTCGGTCGTTCACTGTTCTGTTTTCAACAGCTCCTGGGTGCTTTCTTGCATGTGCGGCAAGAGGAACCTTTGCTTTTGAAGGCCTTTGAGAAACGGAAGCGTTTTACTCCGAGGGTGGCGTGTTACAGCTGATGTTGATGACTTTGCGCCGCACACGGGCGCGTGTACGTAACATTATTTTCTGGCTCGACATCGATGCGTCCCCTGCGTTCCCCACTGGCTGCTGAGTGACCGTTTTAGGTTCCCGTGATGGGAAATATCGCGCTCTATATTGGGGGATACAAGCGTCCAGCCGTGTGCACATAAATTTTCACCAGCAGGCGAGGAGAGCACACAAAATGCACAAAAAACCAATCATTTCGTTACTGCTCGGTCGTTCACTGTTCTGTTTTCAACAGCTCCTGGGTGCTTCCTTGCAGGTGCGGCAAGAGGAACCTTTGCTTTTGAAGGCCTTTGGGAAACGGAAGCGTTTTACTCCGAGGGTGGCGTGTTACAGCTGATGTTGATGACTTTGCGCCGCACACGGGCGCGTGTACGTAACATTATTTTCTGGCTCGACATCGATGCGTCCCCTGCGTTCCCCACTGGCTGCTGAGTGACCGTTTTAGGTTCCCGTGATGGGAAATATCGCGCTCTATATTGGGGGATACAAGCGTCCAGCCGTGTGCACATAAATTTTCACCAGCAGGCGAGGAGAGCACACAAAATGCACAAAAAACCAATCATTTCGTTACTGCTCGGTCGTTCACTGTTCTGTTTTCAACAGCTCCTGGGTGCTTTCTTGCAGGTGCGGCAAGAGGAACCTTTGCTTTTGAAGGCCTTTGAGAAACGGAAGCGTTTTACTCCGAGGGTGGCGTGTTACAGCTGATGTTGATGACTTTGCGCCGCACACGGGCGCGTGTACGTAACATTATTTTCTGGCTCGACGTCGATGCGTGCCCTGCGTTCCCCACTGGCTGCTGAGTGACCGTTTTAGGTTCCCTTGATGGGAAATATCGCGTTCTATATTGGGGGACACAAGCGTCCAGCCGTGTGCACTTAAATTTTCACCAGCAGGCGAGGAGAGCACAGAAAATGCACAAAAAACCAATCATTTCGTTACTGCTCGGTCGTTCACTGTTCTGTTTTCAACAGCTCCTGGGTGCTTTCTTGCAGGTGCGGCAAGAGGAACCTTTGCTTTTGAAGGCCTTTGAGAAACGGAAGCGTTTTACTCCGAGGGTGGCGTGTTACAGCTGATGTTGTTGACTTTGCGCCGCACACGGGGGCGTGTACGTAACATTATTTTCTGGCTCGACGTCGATGCGTCCCCTGCGTTCCCCACTGGCTGCTGAGTGACCGTTTTAGGTTCCCGTGATGGGAAATATCGCGCTCTATATTGGGAGATACAAGCGTCCAGCCGTGTGCACACAAATTTTCACCAGCAGGCGAGGAGAGCACACAAAATGCACAAAAAACCAATCTTTTCGTTACTGCTCGGTCGTTTACTGTTCTGTTTTCAACAGCTCCTGGGCGCTTTCTTGCAGGTGCGGCAAGAGGAACCTTTGCTTTTGAAGGCCTTTGAGAAACGGAAGCGTTTTACTCCGAGGGTGGCGTGTTACAGCTGATGTTGATGACTTTGCGCCGCACACGGGCGCGTGTACGTAACATTATTTTCTGGCTCGACGTCGATGCGTCCCCTGCGTTCCCCACTGGCTGCTGAGTGACCGTTTTAGGTTCCCTTGATGGGAAATATCGCGTTCTATATTGGGGGACACAAGCGTCCAGCCGTGTGCACATAAATTTTCACCAGCAGGCGAGAGGAGCACACAAAATGCACACAAAACCAATCATTTCGTTACCGCTCGGTCGTTCACTGTTCTGTTTTCAACAGCTCCTGGGTGCTTTCTTGCAGGTGCGGCAAGAGGAACCTTTGCTTTTGAAGGCCTTTGAGAAACGGAAGCGTTTTACTCCGAGGGTGGCGTGTTACAGCTGATGTTGATGACTTTGCGCCGCACACGGGCGCGTGTACGTAACATTATTTTCTGGCTCGACATCGATGCGTCCCCTGCGTTCCCCACTGGCTGCTGAGTGACCGTTTTAGGTTCCCGTGATGGGAAATATCGCGCTCTATATTGGGGGATACAAGCGTCCAGCCGTGTGCACATAAATTTTCACCAGCAGGCGAGGAGAGCACACAAAATGCACAAAAAACCAATCATTTCGTTACTGCTCGGTCGTTCACTGTTCTGTTTTCAACAGCTCCTGGGTGCTTTCTTGCAGGTGCGGCAAGAGGAACCTTTGCTTTTGAAGGCCTTTGAGAAACGGAAGCGTTTTACTCCGAGGGTGGCGTGTTACAGCTGATGTTGATGACTTTGCGCCGCACACGGGCGCGTGTACGTAACATTATTTTCTGGCTCGACATCGATGCGTCCCCTGCGTTCCCCACTGGCTGCTGAGTGACCGTTTTAGGTTCCCGTGATGGGAAATATCGCGCTCTATATTGGGGGATACAAGCGTCCAGCCGTGTGCATATAAATTTTCACCAGCAGGCGAGGAGAGCACACAAAATGCACAAAAAACCAGTCATTTCGTTACTGCTCGGTCGTTCACTGTTCTGTTTTCAACAGCTCCTGGGTGCTTTCTTGCAGGTGCGGCAAGAGGAACCTTTGCTTTTGAAGGCCTTTGAGAAACGGAAGCGTTTTACTCCGAGGGTGGCGTGTTACAGCTGATGTTGATGACTTTGCGCCGCACACGGGCGCGTGTACGTAACATTATTTTCTGGCTCGACGTCGATGCGTCCCCTGCGTTCCCCACTGGCTGCTGAGTGACCGTTTTAGGTTCCCTTGATGGGAAATATCGCGTTCTATATTGGGGGACACAAGCGTCCAGCCGTGTGCACATAAATTTTCACCAGCAGGCGAGGAGAGCACACAAAATGCACAAAAAACCAACCATTTCGTTACTGCTCGGTCGTTCACTGTTCTGTTTTCAACAGCTCCTGGGTGCTTTCTTGCAGGTGCGGCAAGAGGAACCTTTGCTTTTGAAGGCCTTTGAGAAACGGAAGCGTTTTACTCCGAGGGTGGCGTGTTACAGCTGATGTTGATGACTTTGCGCCGCACACGGGCGCGTGTACGTAACATTATTTTCTGGCTCGACATCGATGCGTCCCCTGCGTTCCCCACTGGCTGCTGAGTGACCGTTTTAGGTTCCCGTGATGGGAAATATCGCGCTCTATATTGGGGGATACAAGCGTCCAGCCGTGTGCACATAAATTTTCACCAGCAGGCGAGGAGAGCACACAAAATGCACAAAAAACCAATCATTTCGTTACTGCTCGGTCGTTCACTGTTCTGTTTTCAACAGCTCCTGGGTGCTTTCTTGCAGGTGCGGCAAGAGGAACCTTTGCTTTTGAAGGCCTTTGAGAAACGGAAGCGTTTTACTCCGAGGGTGGCGTGTTACAGCTGATGTTGATGACTTTGCGCCGCACACGGGCGCGTGTACGTAACATTATTTTCTGGCTCGACGTCGATGCGTCCCCTGCGTTCCCCACTGGCTGCTGAGTGACCGTTTTAGGTTCCCTTGATGGGAAATATCGCGTTCTATATTGGGGGACACAAGCGTCCAGCCGTGTGCACATAAATTTTCACCAGCAGGCGAGGAGAGCACACAAAATGTACAAAAAACCAATCATTTCGTTACTGCTCGGTCGTTCACTGTTCTGTTTTCAACAGCTCCTGGGTGCTTTCTTGCAGGTGCGGCAAGAGGAACCTTTGCTTTTGAAGGCCTTTGAGAAACGGAAGCGTTTTACTCCGAGGGTGGCGTGTTACAGCTGATGTTGATGACTTTGCGCCGCACACGGGCGCGTGTACGTAACATTATTTTCTGGCTCGACGTCGATGCGTCCCCTGCGTTCCCCACTGGCTGCTGAGTGACCGTTTTAGGTTCCCTTGATGGGAAATATCGCGTTCTATATTGGGGGACACAAGCGTCCAGCCGTGTGCACATAAATTTTCACCAGCAGGCGAGGAGAGCACACAAAATGCACAAAAAACCAACCATTTCGTTACTGCTCGGTCGTTCACTGTTCTGTTTTCAACAGCTCCTGGGTGCTTTCTTGCAGGTGCGGCAAGAGGAACCTTTGCTTTTGAAGGCCTTTGAGAAACGGAAGCGTTTTACTCCGAGGGTGGCGTGTTATAGCTGATGTTGATGACTTTGCGCCGCACACGGGCGCGTGTACGTAACATTATTTTCTGGCTCGACGTCGATGCGTGCCCTGCGTTCCCCACTGGCTGCTGAGTGACCGTTTTAGGTTCCCTTGATGGGAAATATCGCGTTCTATATTGGGGGACACAAGCGTCCAGCCGTGTGCACATACATTTTCACCAGCAGGCGAGGAGAGCACACAAAATGTACAAAAAACCAATCATTTCGTTACTGCTCGGTCGTTCACTGTTCTGTTTTCAACAGCTCCTGGGTGCTTTCTTGCAGGTGCGGCAAGAGGAACCTTTGCTTTTGAAGGCCTTTGAGAAACGGAAGCGGTTTACTCCGAGGGCGACGTGTTACAGCTGATTTGAATGACTTTGCGCCGCACACGGGCGCGTGTACGTAACATTATTTTCTGGCTCGACGTCGATGCGTCCCCTGCGTTCCCCACTGGCTGCTGAGTGACCGTTTTAGGTTCCCTTGATGGGAAATATCGCGTTCTATATTGGGGGACACAAGCGTCCAGCCGTGTGCACATAAATTTTCACCAGCAGGCGAGGAGAGCACACAAAATGCACAAAAAACCAACCATTTCGTTACTGCTCGGTCGTTCACTGTTCTGTTTTCAACAGCTCCTGGGTGCTTTCTTGCAGGTGCGGCAAGAGGAACCTTTGCTTTTGAAGGCCTTTGAGAAACGGAAGCGTTTTACTCCGAGGGTGGCGTGTTACAGCTGATGTTGATGACTTTGCGCCGCACACGGGCGCGTGGACGTAACATTATTTTCTGGCTCGACATCGATGCGTCCCCTGCGTTCCCCACTGGCTGCTGAGTGACCATTTTAGGTTCCCGTGATGGGAAATATCGCGCCCTATATTGGGGGATACAAGCGTCCAGCCGTGTGCACATAAATTTTCACCAGCAGGCGAGGAGAGCACACGAAATGCACAAAAAACCAATCATTTCGTTACTGCTCGGTCGTTCACTGTTCTGTTTTCAACAGCTCCTGGGTGCTTTCTTGCAGGTGCGGCAAGAGGAACCTTTGCTTTTGAAGGCCTTTGAGAAACGGAAGCGTTTTACTCCGAGGGTGGCGTGTTATAGCTGATGTTGATGACTTTGCGCCGCACACGGGCGCGTGTACGTAACATTATTTTCTGGCTCGACGTCGATGCGTGCCCTGCGTTCCCCACTGGCTGCTGAGTGACCGTTTTAGGTTCCCTTGATGGGAAATATCGCGTTCTATATTGGGGGACACAAGCGTCCAGCCGTGTGCACATAAATTTTCACCAGCAGGCGAGGAGAGCACACAAAATGTACAAAAAACCAATCATTTCGTTACTGCTCGGTCGTTCACTGTTCTGTTTTCAACAGCTCCTGGGTGCTTTCTTGCAGGTGCGGCAAGAGGAACCTTTGCTTTTGAAGGCCTTTGAGAAACGGAAGCGTTTTACTCCGAGGGTGGCGTGTTATAGCTGATGTTGATGACTTTGCGCCGCACACGGGCGCGTGTACGTAACATTATTTTCTGGCTCGACGTCGATGCGTCCCCTGCGTTCCCCACTGGCTGCTGAGTGACCGTTTTAGGTTCCCGTGATGGGAAATATCGCGCTCTATATTGGGGGATACAAGCGTCCAGCCGTGTGCACATAAATTTTCACCAGCAGGCGAGGAGAGCACACAAAATGCACAAAAAACCAATCATTTCGTTACTGCTCGGTCGTTCACTGTTCTGTTTTCAACAGCTCCTGGGTGCTTTCTTGCAGGTGCGGCAAGAGGAACCTTTGCTTTTGAAGGCCTTTGAGAAACGGAAGCGTTTTACTCCGAGGGTGGCGTGTTACAGCTGATGTTGATGACTTTGCGCCGCACACGGGCGCGTGTACGTAACATTATTTTCTGGCTCGACGTCGATGCGTGCCCTGCGTTCCCCACTGGCTGCTGAGTGACCGTTTTAGGTTCCCTTGATGGGAAATATCGCGTTCTATATTGGGGGACACAAGCGTCCAGCCGTGTGCACATAAATTTTCACCAGCAGGCGAGGAGAGCACACAAAATGCACAAAAAACCAATCATTTCGTTACTGCTCGGTCGTTCACTGTTCTGTTTTCAACAGCTCCTGGGTGCTTTCTTGCAGGTGCGGCAAGAGGAACCTTTGCTTTTGAAGGCCTTTGAGAAACGGAAGCGTTTTACTCCGAGGGTGGCGTGTTACAGCTGATGTTGATGACTTTGCGCCGCACACGGGCGCGTGTACGTAACATTATTTTCTGGCTCGACGTCGATGCGTCCCCTGCGCTCCCCACTGGCTGCTGAGTGACCGTTTTAGGTTCCCTTGATGGGAAATATCGCGTTCTATATTGGGGGACACAAGCGTCCAGCCGTGTGCACATAAATTTTCACCAGCAGGCGAGGAGAGCACACAAAATGCACAAAAAACCAACCATTTCGTTACTGCTCGGTCGTTCACTGTTCTGTTTTCAACAGCTCCTGGGTGCTTTCTTGCAGGTGCGGCAAGAGGAACCTTTGCTTTTGAAGGCCTTTGAGAAACGGAAGCGTTTTACTCCGAGGGTGGCGTGTTACAGCTGATGTTGATGACTTTGCGCCGCACACGGGCGCGTGTACGTAACATTATTTTCTGGCTCGACGTCGATGCGTCCCCTGCGTTCCCCACTGGCTGCTGAGTGACCGTTTTAGGTTCCCTTGATGGGAAATATCGCGTTCTATATTGGGGGACACAAGCGTCCAGCCGTGTGCACATAAATTTTCACCAGCAGGCGAGGAGAGCACACAAAATGCACAAGAAAACCAATCATTTCGTTACTGCTCGGTCGTTCACTGTTCTGTTTTCAACAGCTCCTGGGTGCTTTCTTGCAGGTGCGGCAAGAGGAACCTTTGCTTTTGAAGGCCTTTGAGAAACGGAAGCGTTTTACTCCGAGGGTGGCGTGTTACAGCTGATGTTGATGACTTTGCGCCGCACACGGGCGCGTGTACGTAACATTATTTTCTGGCTCGACGTCGATGCGTCCCCTGCGTTCCCCACTGGCTGCTGAGTGACCGTTTTAGGTTCCCTTGATGGGAAATATCGCGTTCTATATTGGGGGACACAAGCGTCCAGCCGTGTGCACATAAATTTTCACCAGCAGGCGAGGAGAGCACACAAAATGCACAAAAAACCAACCATTTCGTTACTGCTCGGTCGTTCACTGTTCTGTTTTCAACAGCTCCTGGGTGCTTTCTTGCAGGTGCGGCAAGAGGAACCTTTGCTTTTGAAGGCCTTTGAGAAACGGAAGCGGTTTACTCCGAGGGCGGCGTGTTACAGCTGATTTGAATGACTTTGCGCCGCACACGGGCGCGTGTAGGTAACATTATTTTCTGGCTCGACATCGATGCGTCCCCTGCGTTCCCCACTGGCTGCTGAGTGACCGTTTTAGGTTCCCGTGATGGGAAATATCGCGCTCTATATTGGGGGATACAAGCGTCCAGCCGTGTGCACATAAATTTTCACCAGCAGGCGAGGAGAGCACACAAAATGCACAAAAAACCAATCATTTCGTTACTGCTCGGTCGTTCACTGTTCTGTTTTCAACAGCTCCTGGGTGCTTTCTTGCAGGTGCGGCAAGAGGAACCTTTGCTTTTGAAGGCCTTTGAGAAACGGAAGCGTTTTACTCCGAGGGTGGCGTGTTACAGCTGATGTTGATGACTTTGCGCCGCACACGGGCGCGTGTACGTAACATTATTTTCTGGCTCGACGTCGATGCGTCCCCTGCGTTCCCCACTGGCTGCTGAGTGACCGTTTTAGGTTCCCGTGATGGGAAATATCGCGCTCTATATTGGGGGATACAAGCGTCCAGCCGAGTGCACATAAATTTTCACCAGCAGGCGAGGAGAGCACACAAAATGCACAAAAAACCAATCATTTCGTTACTGCTCGGTCGTTCACTGTTCTGTTTTCAACAGCTCCTGGGTGCTTTCTTGCAGGTGCGGCAAGAGGAACCTTTGCTTTTGAAGGCCTTTGAGAAACGGAAGCGTTTTACTCCGAGGGTGGCGTGTTACAGCTGATGTTGATGACTTTGCGCCGCACACGGGCGCGTGTACGTAACATTGTTTTCTGGCTCGACGTCGATGCGTCCCCTGCGTTCCCCACTGGCTGCTGAGTGACCGTTTTAGGTTCCCTTGATGGGAAATATCGCGTTCTATATTGGGGGACACAAGCGTCCAGCCGAGTGCACATACATTTTCACCAGCAGGCGAGGAGAGCACACAAAATGCACAAAAAACCAATCATTTCGTTACTGCTCGGTCGTTCACTGTTCTGTTTTCAACAGCTCCTGGGTGCTTTCTTGCAGGTGCGGCAAGAGGAACCTTTGCTTTTGAAGGCCTTTGAGAAACGGAAGCGTTTTACTCCGAGGGTGGCGTGTTACAGCTGATGTTGATGACTTTGCGCCGCACACGGGCGCGTGTACGTAACATTATTTTCTGGCTCGACGTCGATGCGTCCCCTGCGTTCCCCACTGTCTGCTGAGTGACCGTTTTAGGTTCCCTTGATGGGAAATCTCGCGTTCTATATTGGGGGACACAAGCGTCCAGCCGTGTGCACATAAATTTTCACCAGCAGGCGAGGAGAGCACACAAAATGCACAAAAAACCAATCATTTCGTTACTGCTCGGTCGTTCACTGTTCTGTTTTCAACAGCTCCTGGGTGCTTTCTTGCAGGTGCGGCAAGAGGAACCTTTGCTTTTGAAGGCCTTTGAGAAAAGGAAGCGTTTTACTCCGAGGGTGGCGTGTTACAGCTGATGTTGATGACTTTGCGCCGCACACGGGCGCGTGTACGTAACATTATTTTCTGGCTCGACGTCGATGCGTCCCCTGCGTTCCCCACTGTCTGCTGAGTGACCGTTTTAGGTTCCCTTGATGGGAAATCTCGCGTTCTATATTGGGGGACACAAGCGTCCAGCCGTGTGCACATAAATTTTCACCAGCAGGCGAGGAGAGCACACAAAATGCACAAAAAACCAATCATTTCGTTACTGCTCGGTCGTTCACTGTTCTGTTTTCAACAGCTCCTGGGTGCTTTCTTGCAGGTGCGGCAAGAGGAACCTTTGCTTTTGAAGGCCTTTGAGAAACGGAAGCGTTTTACTCCGAGGGTGGCGTGTTACAGCTGATGTTGATGACTTTGCGCCGCACACGGGCGCGTGTACGTAACATTATTTTCTGGCTCGACGTCGATGCGTCCCCTGCGTTCCCCACTGGCTGCTGAGTGACCGTTTGAGGTTCCCTTGATGGGAAATATCGCGTTCTATATTGGGGGACACAAGCGTCCAGCCGTGTGCACATAAATTTTCACCAGCAGGCGAGGAGAGCACACAAAATGCACAAAAAACCAATCATTTCGTTACTGCTCGGTCGTTCACTGTTCTGTTTTCAACAGCTCCTGGGTGCTTTCTTGCAGGTGCGGCAAGAGGAACCTTTGCTTTTGAAGGCCTTTGAGAAACGGAAGCGTTTTACTCCGAGGGTGGCGTGTTACAGCTGATGTTGATGACTTTGCGCCGCACACGGGCGCGTGTACGTAACATTATTTTCTGGCTCGACGTCGATGCGTCCCCTGCGTTCCCCACTGGCTGCTGAGTGACCGTTTTAGGTTCCCTTGATGGGAAATATCGCGTTCTATATTGGGGGACACAAGCGTCCAGCCGTGTGCACATAAATTTTCACCAGCAGGCGAGGAGAGCACACAAAATGCACAAAAAACCAATCATTTCGTTACTGCTCGGTCGTTCACTGTTCTGTTTTCAACAGCTCCTGGGTGCTTTCTTGCAGGTGCGGCAAGAGGAACCTTTGCTTTTGAAGGCCTTTGAGAAACGGAAGCGTTTTACTCCGAGGGTGGCGTGTTACAGCTGATGTTGATGACTTTGCGCCGCACACGGGGGCGTGTACGTAACATTATTTTCTGGCTCGACGTCGATGCGTCCCCTGCGTTCCCCACTGGCTGCTGAGTGACCGTTTTAGGTTCCCTTGATGGGAAATATCGCGTTCTATATTGGGGGACACAAGCGTCCAGCCGTGTGCACATAAATTTTCACCAGCAGGCGAGGAGAGCACACAAAATGCACAAAAAATCAATAAATTCGTTACTGCTTGGTCGTTCACTGTTCTGTTTTCAACAGCTCCTGGGTGCTTTCTTGCAGGTGCGGCAAGAGGAACCTTTGCTTTTGAAGGCCTTTGAGAAAAGGAAGCGTTTTACTCCGAGGGTGGCGTGTTACAGCTGATGTTGATGACTTTGCGCCGCACACGGGCGCGTGTACGTAACATTATTTTCTGGCTCGACATCGATGCGTCCCCTGCGTTCCCCACTGGCTGCTGAGTGACCGTTTTAGGTTCCCTTGATGGGAAATATCGCGTTCTATATTGGGGGACACAAGCGTCCAGCCGTGTGCACATAAATTTTCACCAGCAGGCGAGGAGAGCACACAAAATGCACAAAAAACCAATAAATTCGTTACTGCTTGGTCGTTCACTGTTCTGTTTTCAACAGCTCCTGGGTGCTTTCTTGCAGGTGCCGCAAGAGGAACCTTTGCTTTTGAAGGCCTTTGAGAAACGGAAGCGGTTTACTCCGAGGGCGGCGTGTTACAGCTGATTTGGATGACTTTGCGCCGCACACGGGCGCGTGTAGGTAACATTATTTTCTGGCTCGACATCGATGCGTCCCCTGCGTTCCCCACTGGCTGCTGAGTGACCGTTTTAGGTTCCCGTGATGGGAAATATCGCGCTCTATATTGGGGGATACAAGCGTCCAGCCGTGTGCACATAAATTTTCACCAGCAGGCGAGGAGAGCACACAAAATGCACAAAAAACCAATCATTTCGTTACTGCTCGGTCGTTCACTGTTCCGTTTTCAACAGCTCCTGGGTGCTTTCTTGCAGGTGCGGCAAGAGGAACCTTTGCTTTTGAAGGCCTTTGAGAAAAGGAAGCGTTTTACTCCGAGGGTGGCGTGTTACAGCTGATGTTGATGACTTTGCGCCGCACACGGGCGCGTGTACGTAACATTATTTTCTGGCTCGACATCGATGCGTCCCCTGCGTTCCCCACTGGCTGCTGAGTGACCGTTTGAGGTTCCCTTGATGGGAAATATCGCGTTCTATATTGGGGGACACAAGCGTCCAGCCGTGTGCACATAAATTTTCACCAGCAGGCGAGGAGAGCACACAAAATGCACAAAAAACCAATCATTTCGTTACTGCTCGGTCGTTCACTGTTCTGTTTTCAACAGCTCCTGGGTGCTTTCTTGCAGGTGCGGCAAGAGGAACCTTTGCTTTTGAAGGCCTTTGAGAAACGGAAGCGTTTTACTCCGAGGGTGGCGTGTTACAGCTGATGTTGATGACTTTGCGCCGCATACGGGCGCGTGTACGTAACATTATTTTCTGGCTCGACATCGATGCGTCCCCTGCGTTCCCCACTGGCTGCTGAGTGACCGTTTTAGGTTCCCGTGATGGGAAATATCGCGCTCTATATTGGGGGATACAAGCGTCCAGCCGTGTGCACATAAATTTTCACCAGCAGGCGAGGAGAGCACACAAAATGCACAAAAAACCAATCATTTCGTTACTGCTCGGTCGTTCACTGTTCTGTTTTCAACAGCTCCTGGGTGCTTTCTTGCAGGTGCGGCAAGAGGAACCTTTGCTTTTGAAGGCCTTTGAGAAAAGGAAGCGTTTTACTCCGAGGGTGGCGTGTTACAGCTGATGTTGATGACTTTGCGCCGCACACGGGCGCGTGTGCGTAACATTATTTTCTGGCTCGACATCGATGCGTCCCGTGCGTTCCCCACTGGCTGCTGAGTGACCGTTTTAGGTTCCCTTGATGGGAAATATCGCGTTCTATATTGGGGGACACAAGCGTCCAGCCGTGTGCACATAAATTTTCACCAGCAGGCGAGGAGAGCACACAAAATGCACAAAAAACCAATCATTTCGTTACTGCTCGGTCGTTCACTGTTCTGTTTTCAACAGCTCCTGGGTGCTTTCTTGCAGGTGCGGCAAGAGGAACCTTTGCTTTTGAAGGCCTTTGAGAAAAGGAAGCGTTTTACTCCGAGGGTGGCGTGTTACAGCTGATGTTGATGACTTTGCGCCGCACACGGGCGCGTGTACGTAACATTATTTTCTGGCTCGACATCGATGCGTCCCCTGCGTTCCCCACAGGCTGCTGAGTGACCGTTTTAGGTTCCCGTGATGGGAAATATCGCGCTCTATATTGGGGGACACAAGCGTCCAGCCGTGTGCACATAAATTTTCACCAGCAGGCGAGGAGAGCACACAAAATGCACAAAAAACCAATAATTTCGTTACTGCTCGGTCGTTCACTGTTCTGTTTTCAGCAGCTCCTGGGTGCTTTCTTGCTGGTGCGGCAAGAGGAACCTTTGCTTTTGAAGGCCTTTGAGAAACGGAAGCGTTTTACTCCGAGGGTGGCGTGTTACAGCTGATGTTGATGACTTTGCGCCGCACACAGGCGCGTGTACGTAACATTATTTTCTGGCTCGACGTCGATGCGTCCCCTGCGTTCCCCACTGTCTGCTGAGTGACCGTTTTAGGTTCCCTTGATGGGAAATCTCGCGTTCTATATTGGGGGACACAAGCGTCCAGCCGTGTGCACATAAATTTTCACCAGCAGGCGAGGAGAGCACACAAAATGCACAAAAAACCAATCATTTCGTTACTGCTCGGTCGTTCACTGTTCTGTTTTCAACAGCTCCTGGGTGCTTTCTTGCAGGTGCGGCAAGAGGAACCTTTGCTTTTGCAGGCCTTTGAGAAACGGAAGCGTTTTACTCCGAGGGTGGCGTGTTACAGCTGATGTTGATGACTTTGCGCCGCACACGGGCGCGTGTACGTAACATTATTTTCTGGCTCGACATCGATGCGTCCCCTGCGTTCCCCACTGGCTGCTGAGTGACCGTTTTAGGTTCCCTTGATGGGAAATCTCGCGTTCTATATTGGGGGACACAAGCGTCCAGCCGTGTGCACATAAATTTTCACCAGCAGGCGAGGAGAGCACACAAAATGCACAAAAAACCAATCATTTCGTTACTGCTCGGTCGTTCACTGTTCTGTTTTCAACAGCTCCTGGGTGCTTTCTTGCAGGTGCGGCAAGAGGAACCTTTGCTTTTGAAGGCCTTTGAGAAACGGAAGCGTTTTACTCCGAGGGTGGCGTGTTACAGCTGATGTTGATGACTTTGCGCCGCACACGGGCGCGTGTACGTAACATTATTTTCTGGCTCGTCGTCGATGCGTCCCCTGCGTTCCCCACTGGCTGCTGAGTGACCGTTTTAGGTTCCCGTGATGGGAAATATCGCGCTCTATATTGGGGGATACAAGCGTCCAGCCGTGTGCACATAAATTTTCACCAGCAGGCGAGGAGAGCACACAAAATGCACAAAAAACCAATCATTTCGTTACTGCTCGGTCGTTCACTGTTCTGTTTTCAACAGCTCCTGGGTGCTTTCTTGCAGGTGCGGCAAGAGGAACCTTTGCTTTTGAAGGCCTTTGAGAAACGGAAGCGTTTTACTCCGAGGGTGGCGTGTTACAGCTGATGTTGATGACTTTGCGCCGCACACGGGCGCGTGTACGTAACATTATTTTCTGGCTCGACGTCGATGCGTCCCCTGCGTTCCCCACTGGCTGCTGAGTGACCGTTTTAGGTTCCCGTGATGGGAAATATCGCGCTCTATATTGAGGGATACAAGCGTCCAGCCGTGTGCACATAAATTTTCACCAGCAGGCGAGGAGAGCACACAAAATGCACAAAAAACCAATCATTTCGTTACTGCTCGGTCGTTCACTGTTCTGTTTTCAACAGCTCCTGGGTGCTTTCTTGCAGGTGCGGCAAGAGGAACCTTTGCTTTTGAAGGCCTTTGAGAAACAGAAGCGTTTTACTCCGAGGGTGGCGTGTTACAGCTGATGTTGATGGCTTTGCGCCGCACACGGGCGCGTGTACGTAACATTATTTTCTGGCTCGACGTCGATGCGTCCCCTGCGTTCCCCACTGGCTGCTGAGTGACCGTTTTAGGTTCCCTTGATGGGAAATATCGCGTTCTATATTGGGGGACACAGGCGTCCAGCCGTGTGCACATAAATTTTCACCAGCAGGCGAGGAGAGCACACAAAATGCACAAAAAACCAATCATTTCGTTACTGCTCGGTCGTTCACTGTTCTGTTTTCAACAGCTCCTGGGTGCTTTCTTGCAGGTGCGGCAAGAGGAACCTTTGCTTTTGAAGGCCTTTGAGAAACGGAAGCGTTTTACTCCGAGGGTGGCGTGTTACAGCTGATGTTGATGACTTTGCGCCGCACACGGGGGCGTGTACGTAACATTATTTTCTGGCTCGACGTCGATGCGTCCCCTGCGTTCCCCACTGGCTGCTGAGTGACCGTTTTAGGTTCCCTTGATGGGAAATATCGCGTTCTATATTGGGGGACACAGGCGTCCAGCCGTGTGCACATAAATTTTCACCAGCAGGCGAGGAGAGCACACAAAATGCACAAAAAACCAATCATTTCGTTACTGCTCGGTCGTTCACTGTTCTGTTTTCAACAGCTCCTGGGTGCTTTCTTGCAGGTGCGGCAAGAGGAACCTTTGCTTTTGAAGGCCTTTGAGAAACGGAAGCGTTTTACTCCGAGGGTGGCGTGTTACAGCTGATGTTGATGACTTTGCGCCGCACACGGGGGCGTGTACGTAACATTATTTTCTGGCTCGACGTCGATGCGTGCCCTGCGTTCCCCACTGGCTGCTGAGTGACCGTTTTAGGTTCCCGTGATGGGAAATATCGCGCTCTATGTTGGGGGATACAAGCGTCCAGCCGTGTGCACACAAATTTTCACCAGCAGGCGAGGAGAGCACACAAAATGCACAAAAAACCAATCTTTTCGTTACTGCTCGGTCGTTTACTGTTCTGTTTTCAACAGCTCCTGGGCGCTTTCTTGCAGGTGCGGCAAGAGGAACCTTTGCTTTTGAAGGCCTTTGAGAAACGGAAGCGTTTTACTCCGAGGGTGGCGTGTTACAGCTGATGTTGATGACTTTGCGTCGCACACGGGCGCGTGTACGTAACATTATTTTCTGGCTCGACGTCGATGCGTCCCCTGCGTTCCCCACTGGCTGCTGAGTGACCGTTTTAGGTTCCCTTGATGGGAAATATCGCGTTCTATATTGGGGGACACAAGCGTCCAGCCGTGTGCACATAAATTTTCACCAGCAGGCGAGAGGAGCACACAAAATGCACAAAAAACCAATCATTTCGTTACCGCTCGGTCGTTCACTGTTCTGTTTTCAACAGCTCCTGGGTGCTTTCTTGCAGGTGCGGCAAGAGGAACCTTTGCTTTTGAAGGCCTTTGAGAAACGGAAGCGTTTTACTCCGAGGGTGGCGTGTTACAGCTGATGTTGATGACTTTGCGCCGCACACGGGCGCGTGTACGTAACATTATTTTCTGGCTCGACGTCGATGCGTCCCCTGCGTTCCCCACTGGCTGCTGAGTGACCGTTTTAGATTCCCGTGATGGGAAATATCGCGCTCTATATTGGGGGATACAAGCGTCCAGCCGTGTGCACATAAATTTTCACCAGCAGGCGAGGAGAGCACACAAAATGCACAAAAAACCAATCATTTCGTTACTGCTCGGTCGTTCACTGTTCTGTTTTCAACAGCTCCTGGGTGCTTTCTTGCAGGTGCGGCAAGAGGAACCTTTGCTTTTGAAGGCCTTTGAGAAACGGAAGCGTTTTACTCCGAGGGTGGCGTGTTACAGCTGATGTTGATGACTTTGCGCCGCACACGGGGGCGTGTACGTAACATTATTTTCTGGCTCGACGTCGATGCGTCCCCTGCGTTCCCCACTGGCTGCTGAGTGACCGTTTTAGGTTCCCTTGATGGGAAATATCGCGTTCTATATTGGGGGACACAAGCGTCCAGCCGTGTGCACATACGTTTTCACCAGCAGGCGAGGAGAGCACAGAAAATGCACAAAAAACCAATCATTTCGTTACTGCTCGGTCGTTCACTGTTCTGTTTTCAACAGCTCCTGGGTGCTTTCTTGCAGGTGCGGCAAGAGGAACCTTTGCTTTTGAAGGCCTTTGAGAAACGGAAGCGTTTTACTCCGAGGGTGGCGTGTTACAGCTGATGTTGATGACTTTGCGCCGCACACGGGCGCGTGTACGTAACATTATTTTCTGGCTCGACATCGATGCGTCCCCTGCGTTCCCCACTGGCTGCTGAGTGACCGTTTTAGGTTCCCGTGATGGGAAATATCGCGCTCTATATTGGGGGATACAAGCGTCCAGCCGTGTGCACATAAATTTTCACCAGCAGGCGAGGAGAGCACACAAAATGCACAAAAAACCAGTCATTTCGTTACTGCTCGGTCGTTCACTGTTCTGTTTTCAACAGCTCCTGGGTGCTTTCTTGTAGGTGCGGCAAGAGGAACCTTTGCTTTTGAAGGCCTTTGAGAAACGGAAGCGTTTTACTCCGAGGGTGGCGTGTTACAGCTGATGTTGATGACTTTGCGCCGCACACGGGCGCGTGTACGTAACATTATTTTCTGGCTCGACGTCGATGCGTCCCCTGCGTTCCCCACTGGCTGCTGAGTGACCGTTTTAGGTTCCCGTGATGGGAAATATCGCGCTCTATATTGAGGGATACAAGCGTCCAGCCGTGTGCACATAAATTTTCACCAGCAGGCGAGGAGAGCACACAAAATGCACAAAAAACCAATCATTTCGTTACTGCTCGGTCGTTCACTGTTCTGTTTTCAACAGCTCCTGGGTGCTTTCTTGCAGGTGCGGCAAGAGGAACCTTTGCTTTTGAAGGCCTTTGAGAAACGGAAGCGTTTTACTCCGAGGGTGGCGTGTTACAGCTGATGTTGATGGCTTTGCGCCGCACACGGGCGCGTGTACGTAACATTATTTTCTGGCTCGACGTCGATGCGTCCCCTGCGTTCCCCACTGGCTGCTGAGTGACCGTTTTAGGTTCCCTTGATGGGAAATATCGCGTTCTATATTGGGGGACACAGGCGTCCAGCCGTGTGCACATAAATTTTCACCAGCAGGCGAGGAGAGCACACAAAATGCACAAAAAACCAATCATTTCGTTACTGCTCGGTCGTTCACTGTTCTGTTTTCAACAGCTCCTGGGTGCTTTCTTGCAGGTGCGGCAAGAGGAACCTTTGCTTTTGAAGGCCTTTGAGAAACGGAAGCGTTTTACTCCGAGGGTGGCGTGTTACAGCTGATGTTGATGACTTTGCGCCGCACACGGGGGCGTGTACGTAACATTATTTTCTGGCTCGACGTCGATGCGTCCCCTGCGTTCCCCACTGGCTGCTGAGTGACCGTTTTAGGTTCCCTTGATGGGAAATATCGCGTTCTATATTGGGGGACACAAGCGTCCAGCCGTGTGCACATACATTTTCACCAGCAGGCGAGGAGAGCACAGAAAATGCACAAAAAACCAATCATTTCGTTACTGCTCGGTCGTTCACTGTTCTGTTTTCAACAGCTCCTGGGTGCTTTCTTGCAGGTGCGGCAAGAGGAACCTTTGCTTTTGAAGGCCTTTGAGAAACAGAAGCGTTTTACTCCGAGGGTGGCGTGTTACAGCTGATGTTGATGACTTTGCGCCGCACACGGGCGCGTGTACGTAACATTATTTTCTGGCTCGACGTCGATGCGTGCCCTGCGTTCCCCACTGGCTGCTGAGTGACCGTTTTAGGTTCCCTTGATGGGAAATATCGCGTTCTATATTGGGGGACACAAGCGTCCAGCCGTGTGCACATAAATTTTCACCAGCAGGCGAGGAGAGCACACAAAATGCACAAAAAACCAATCATTTCGTTACTGCTCGGTCGTTCACTGTTCTGTTTTCAACAGCTCCTGGGTGCTTTCTTGCAGGTGCGGCAAGAGGAACCTTTGCTTTTGAAGGCCTTTGAGAAACGGAAGCGTTTTACTCCGAGGGTGGCGTGTTACAGCTGATGTTGATGACTTTGCGCCGCACACGGGCGCGTGTACGTAACATTATTTTCTGGCTCGACATCGATGCGTCCCCTGCGTTCCCCACTAGCTGCTGAGTGACCGTTTTAGGTTCCCGTGATGGGAAATATCGCGCTCTATATTGGGGGATACAAGCGTCCAGCCATGTGCACATAAATTTTCACCAGCAGGCGAGGAGAGCACACAAAATGCACAAAAAACCAATCATTTCGTTACTGCTCGGTCGTTCACTGTTCTGTTTTCAACAGCTCCTGGGTGCTTTCTTGCAGGTGCGGCAAGAGGAACCTTTGCTTTTGAAGGCCTTTGAGAAACGGAAGCGTTTTACTCCGAGGGTGGCGTGTTACAGCTGATGTTGATGGCTTTGCGCCGCACACGGGCGCGTGTACGTAACATTATTTTCTGGCTCGACGTCGATGCGTCCCCTGCGTTCCCCACTGGCTGCTGAGTGACCGTTTTAGGTTCCCTTGATGGGAAATATCGCGTTCTATATTGGGGGACACAAGCGTCCAGCCGTGTGCACATAAATTTTCACCAGCAGGCGAGGAGAGCACACAAAATGCACAAAAAACCAATCATTTCGTTACTGCTCGGTCGTTCACTGTTCTGTTTTCAACAGCTCCTGGGTGCTTTCTTGCAGGTGCGGCAAGAGGAACCTTTGCTTTTGAAGGCCTTTGAGAAACGGAAGCGTTTTACTCCGAGGGTGGCGTGTTACAGCTGATGTTGATGACTTTGCGCCGCACACGGGCGCGTGTACGTAACATTATTTTCTGGCTCGACATCGATGCGTCCCGTGCGTTCCCCACTGGCTGCTGAGTGACCGTTTTAGGTTCCCTTGATGGGAAATATCGCGTTCTATATTGGGGGACACAAGCGTCCAGCCGTGTGCACATAAATTTTCACCAGCAGGCGAGGAGAGCACACAAAATGCACAAAAAACCAATCATTTCGTTACTGCTCGGTCGTTCACTGTTCTGTTTTCAACAGCTCCTGGGTGCTTTCTTGCAGGTGCGGCAAGAGGAGCCTTTGCTTTTGAAGGCCTTTGAGAAACGGAAGCGTTTTACTCCGAGGGTGGCGTGTTACAGCTGATGTTGATGACTTTGCGCCGCACACGGGGGCGTGTACGTAACATTATTTTCTGGCTCGACGTCGATGCGTCCCCTGCGTTCCCCACTGGCTGCTGAGTGACCGTTTTAGGTTCCCTTGATGGGAAATATCGCGTTCTATATTGGGGGACACAAGCGTCCAGCCGTGTGCACATAAATTTTCACCAGCAGGCGAGGAGAGCACACAAAATGCACAAAAAACCAATCATTTCGTTACTGCTCGGTCGTTCACTGTTCTGTTTTCAACAGCTCCTGGGTGCTTTCTTGCAGGTGCGGCAAGAGGAACCTTTGCTTTTGAAGGCCTTTGAGAAACGGAAGCGTTTTACTCCGAGGGTGGCGTGTTACAGCTGATGTTGATGACTTTGCGCCGCACACGGGCGCGTGTACGTAACATTATTTTCTGGCTCGACATCGATGCGTCCCTTGCGTTCCCCACTGGCTGCTGAGTGACCGTTTTAGGTTCATGTGATGGGAAATATCGCGCTCTATATTGGGGGATACAAGCGTCCAGCCGTGTGCACATAAATTTTCACCAGCAGGCGAGGAGAGCACACAAAATGCACAAAAAACCAATCATTTCGTTACTGCTCGGTCGTTCACTGTTCTGTTTTCAACAGCTCCTGGGTGCTTTCTTGCAGGTGCGGCAAGAGGAACCTTTGCTTTTGAAGGCCTTTGAGAAACGGAAGCGTTTTACTCCGAGGGTGGCGTGTTACAGCTGATTTGGATGACTTTGCGCCGCACACGGGCGCGTGTAGGTAACATTATTTTCTGGCTCGACATCGATGCGTCCCCTGCGTTCCCCACTGGCTGCTGAGTGACCGTTTTAGGTTCATGTGATGGGAAATATCGCGCTCTATATTGAAGGATACAAGCGTCCAGCCGTGTGCACATAAATTTTCACCAGCAGGCGAGGAGAGCACACAAAATGCACAAAAAACCAATAAATTCGTTACTGCTTGGTCGTTCACTGTTCTGTTTTCAACAGCTCCTGGGTGCTTTCTTGCAGGTGCGGCAAGAGGAACCTTTGCTTTTGAAGGCCTTTGAGAAACGGAAGCGGTTTACTCCGAGGGCGGCGTGTTACAGCTGATTTGGATGACTTTGCGCCGCACACGGGCGCGTGTAGGTAACATTATTTTCTGGCTCGACATCGATGCGTCCCCTGCGTTCCCCACTGGCTGCTGAGTGACCGTTTTAGGTTCCCGTGATGGGAAATATCGCGCTCTATATTGGGGGATACAAGCGTCCAGCCGTGTGCACATAAATTTTCACCAGCAGGCGAGGAGAGCACACAAAATGCACAAAAAACCAATCATTTCGTTACTGCTCGGTCGTTCACTGTTCTGTTTTCAACAGCTCCTGGGTGCTTTCTTGCAGGTGCGGCAAGAGGAACCTTTGCTTTTGAAGGCCTTTGAGAAACGGAAGCGTTTTACTCCGAGGGTGGCGTGTTACAGCTGATGTTGATGACTTTGCGCCGCACACGGGCGCGTGTACGTAACATTATTTTCTGGCTCGACATCGATGCGTCCCTTGCGTTCCCCACTGGCTGCTGAGTGACCGTTTTAGGTTCATGTGATGGGAAATATCGCGCTCTATATTGGGGGATACAAGCGTCCAGCCGTGTGCACATAAATTTTCACCAGCAGGCGAGGAGAGCACACAAAATGCACAAAAAACCAATCATTTCGTTACTGCTCGGTCGTTCACTGTTCTGTTTTCAACAGCTCCTGGGTGCTTTCTTGCAGGTGCGGCAAGAGGAACCTTTGCTTTTGAAGGCCTTTGAGAAACGGAAGCGTTTTACTCCGAGGGTGGCGTGTTACAGCTGATGTTGATGACTTTGCGCCGCACACGGGCGCGTGTACGTAACATTATTTTCTGGCTCGACATCGATGCGTCCCGTGCGTTCCCCACTGGCTGCTGAGTGACCGTTTTAGGTTCCCTTGATGGGAAATATCGCGTTCTATATTGGGGGACACAAGCGTCCAGCCGTGTGCACATAAATTTTCACCAGCAGGCGAGGAGAGCACACAAAATGCACAAAAAACCAATCATTTCGTTACTGCTCGGTCGTTCACTGTTCTGTTTTCAACAGCTCCTGGGTGCTTTCTTGCAGGTGCGGCAAGAGGAACCTTTGCTTTTGAAGGCCTTTGAGAAAAGGAAGCGTTTTACTCCGAGGGTGGCGTGTTACAGCTGATGTTGATGACTTTGCGCCGCACACGGGCGCGTGTACGTAACATTATTTTCTGGCTCGACATCGATGCGTCCCCTGCGTTCCCCACTGGCTGCTGAGTGACCGTTTTAGGTTCCCGTGATGGGAAATATCGCGCTCTATATTGGGGGATACAAGCGTCCAGCCGTGTGCACATAAATTTTCACCAGCAGGCGAGGAGAGCACACAAAATGCACAAAAAACCAATCATTTCGTTACAGCTCGGTCGTTCACTGTTCTGTTTTCAACAGCTCCTGGGTGCTTTCTTGCAGGTGCGGCAAGAGGAACCTTTGCTTTTGAAGGCCTTTGAGAAAAGGAAGCGTTTTACTCCGAGGGTGGCGTGTTACAGCTGATGTTGATGACTTTGCGCCGCACACGGGCGCGTGTACGTAACATTATTTTCTGGCTCGACGTCGATGCGTCCCCTGCGTTCCCCACTGGCTGCTGAGTGACCGTTTTAGGTTCCCGTGATGGGAAATATCGCGCTCTATATTGGGGGATACAAGCGTCCAGCCGTGTGCACATAAATTTTCACCAGCAGGCGAGGAGAGCACACAAAATGCACAAAAAACCAATCATTTCGTTACAGCTCGGTCGTTCACTGTTCTGTTTTCAACAGCTCCTGGGTGCTTTCTTGCAGGTGCGGCAAGAGGAACCTTTGCTTTTGAAGGCCTTTGAGAAACGGAAGCGTTCTACTCCGAAGGCGGCATGTTACAGCTGATTTGGATGACTTTGCGCCGCACACGGGCGCGTGTACGTAACATTATTTTCTGGCTCGACGTCGATGCGTCCCCTGCGTTCCCCACTGGCTGCTGAGTGACCGTTTTAGGTTCCCTTGATGGGAAATATCGCGTTCTATATTGGGGGACACAAGCGTCCAGCCGTGTGCACATAAATTTTCACCAGCAGGCGAGGAGAGCACACAAAATGCACAAAAAACCAATCATTTCGTTACTGCTCGGTCGTTCACTGTTCTGTTTTCAACAGCTCCTGGGTGCTTTCTTGCAGGTGCGGCAAGAGGAACCTTTGCTTTTGAAGGCCTTTGAGAAACGGAAGCGTTTTACTCCGAGGGTGGCGTGTTACAGTTGATGTTGATGACTTTGCGCCGCACACGGGCGCGTGTACGTAACATTATTTTCTGGCTCGACGTCGATGCGTCCCCTGCGTTCCCCACTGGCTGCTGAGTGACCGTTTTAGGTTCCCTTGATGGGAAATATCGCGTTCTATATTGGGGGACACAAGCGTCCAGCCGTGTGCACATAAATTTTCACCAGCAGGCGAGGAGAGCACACAAAATGCACAAAAAACCAATCATTTCGTTACTGCTCGGTCGTTCACTGTTCTGTTTTCAACAGCTCCTGGGTGCTTTCTTGCAGGTGCGGCAAGAGGAACCTTTGCTTTTGAAGGCCTTTGAGAAACGGAAGCGTTTTACTCCGAGGGTGGCGTGTTACAGCTGATGTTGATGACTTTGCGCCGCACACGGGCGCGTGTACGTAACATTATTTTCTGGCTCGACGTCGATGCGTCCCCTGCGTTCCCCACTGGCTGCTGAGTGACCGTTTTAGGTTCCCTTGATGGGAAATATCGCGTTCTATATTGGGGGATACAAGCGTCCAGCCGTGTGCACATAAATTTTCACCAGCAGGCGAGGAGAGCACACAAAATGCACAAAAAACCAATCATTTCGTTACTGCTCGGTCGTTCACTGTTCTGTTTTCAACAGCTCCTGGGTGCTTTCTTGCAGGTGCGGCAAGAGGAACCTTTGCTTTTGAAGGCCTTTGAGAAACGGAAGCGTTTTACTCCGAGGGTGGCGTGTTACAGCTGATGTTGATGACTTTGCGCCGCACACGGGCGCGTGTACGTAACATTATTTTCTGGCTCGACATCGATGCGTCCCCTGCGTTCCCCACTGGCTGCTGAGTGACCGTTTTAGGTTCCCGTGATGGGAAATATCGCGCTCTATATTGGGGGATACAAGCGTCCAGCCGTGTGCACATAAATGTTCACCAGCAGGCGAGGAGAGCACACAAAATGCACAAAAAACCAATCATTTCGTTACTGCTCGGTCGTTCACTGTTCTATTTTCAACAGCTCCTGGGTGCTTTCTTGCAGGTGCGGCAAGAGGAACCTTTGCTTTTGAAGGCCTTTGAGAAACGGAAGCGTTTTACTCCGAGGGTGGCGTGTTACAGCTGATGTTGATGACTTTGCGCCGCACATGGGCGCGTGTACGTAACATTATTTTCTGGCTCGACGTCGATGCGTCCCCTGCGTTCCCCACTGGCTGCTGAGTGACCATTTTAGATCCCCGTGATGGGAAATATCGCGCTCTATATTGGGGGATACAAGCGTCCAGCCGTGTGCACATAAATGTTCACCAGCAGGCGAGGAGAGCACACAAAATGCACAAAAAACCAATCATTTCGTTACTGCTCGGTCGTTCACTGTTCTGTTTTCAACAGCTCCTGGGTGCTTTCTTGCAGGTGCGGCAAGAGGAACCTTTGCTTTTGAAGGCCTTTGAGAAACTGAAGCGTTTTACTCCGAGGGTGACGTGTTACAGCTGATGTTGATGACTTTGCGCCGCACACGGGCGCGTGTACGTAACATTATTTTCTGGCTCGACGTCGATGCGTCCCCTGCGTTCCCCACTGGCTGCTGAGTGACCGTTTTAGGTTCCCTTGATGGGAAATATCGCGTTCTATATTGGGGGACACAAGCGTCCAGCCGTGTGCACATAAATTTTCACCAGCAGGCGAGGAGAGCACACAAAATGCACAAAAAACCAATCATTTCGTTACTGCTCGGTCGTTCACTGTTCTGTTTTCAACAGCTCCTGGGTGCTTTCTTGCAGGTGCGGCAAGAGGAACCTTTGCTTTTGAAGGCCTTTGAGAAACGGAAGCGTTTTACTCCGAGGGTGGCGTGTTACAGCTGATGTTGATGACTTTGCGCCGCACACGGGCGCGTGTACGTAACATTATTTTCTGGCTCGACGTCGATGCGTCCCCTGCGTTTCCCACTGGCTGCTGAGTGACCGTTTTAGGTTCCCGTGATGGGAAATATCGCGCTCTATATTGGGGGATACAAGCGTCCAGCCGTGTGCACATAAATTTTCACCAGCAGGCGAGGAGAGCACACAAAATGCACAAAAAACCAATCATTTCGTTACTGCTCGGTCGTTCACTGTTCTGTTTTCAACAGCTTCTGGGTGCTTTCTTGCAGGTACGGCAAGAGGAACCTTTGCTTTTGAAGGCCTATGAGGAACGGAAGCGTTTTACTCCGAAGGTGGCGTGTTACAGCTGATTTGGATGACTTTGCGCCGCACACGGGCGCGTGTACGTAACATTATTTTCTGGCTCGACATCGATGCGTCCCCTGCGTTCCCCACTGGCTGCTGAGTGACCGTTTTAGGTTCCCGTGATGGGAAATATCGCGCTCTATATTGGGGGATACAAGCGTCCAGCCGTGTGCACATAAATTTTCACCAGCAGGCGAGGAGAGCACACAAAATGCACAAAAAACCAATCATTTCGTTACTGCTCGGTCGTTCACTGTTCTGTTTTCAACAGCTCCTGGGTGCTTTCTTGCAGGTGCGGCAAGAGGAACCTTTGCTTTTGAAGGCCTTTGAGAAACGGAAGCGTTTTACTCCGAGGGTGGCGTGTTACAGCTGATGTTGATGACTTTGCGCCGCACATGGGCGCGTGTACGTAACATTATCTTCTGGCCCGACATCGATGCGTCCCCTGCGTTCCCCACTGGCTGCTGAGTGACCGTTTTAGGTTCCCGTGATGGGAAATATCGCGCTCTATATTGGGGGATACAAGCGTCCAGCCGTGTGCACATACATTTTCACCAGCAGGCGAGGAGAGCACACAAAATGCACAAAAAACCAATCATTTCGTTACTGCTCGGTCGTTCACTGTTCCGTTTTCAACAGCTCCTGGGTGCTTTCTTGCAGGTGCGGCAAGAGAAACCTTTGCTTTTGAAGGCCTTTGAGAAACGGAAGCGTTCTACTCCGAAGGCGGCATGTTACAGCTGATTTGGATGACTTTGCGCCGCACACGGGCGCGTGTACGTAACATTATTTTCTGGCTCGACGTCGATGCGTCCCCTGCGTTCCCCACTGGCTGCTGAGTGACCGTTTTAGGTTCCCTTGATGGGAAATATCGCGTTCTATATTGGGGGACACAAGCGTCCAGCCGTGTGCACATAAATTTTCACCAGCAGGCGAGGAGAGCACACAAAATGCACAAAAAACCAATCATTTCGTTACTGCTCGGTCGTTCACTGTTCTGTTTTCAACAGCTCCTGGGTGCTTTCTTGCAGGTGCGGCAAGAGGAACCTTTGCTTTTGAAGGCCTTTGAGAAACGGAAGCGTTTTACTCCGAGGGTGGCGTGTTACAGCTGATGTTGATGACTTTGCGCCGCACACGGGCGCGTGTACGTAACATTATTTTCTGGCTCGACGTCGATGCGTCCCCTGCGTTCCCCACTGGCTGCTGAGTGACCGTTTTAGGTTCCCTTGATGGGAAATATCGCGTTCTATATTGGGGGATACAAGCGTCCAGCCGTGTGCACATAAATTTTCACCAGCAGGCGAGGAGAGCACACAAAATGCACAAAAAACCAATCATTTCGTTACTGCTCGGTCGTTCACTGTTCTGTTTTCAACAGCTCCTGGGTGCTTTCTTGCAGGTGCGGCAAGAGGAACCTTTGCTTTTGAAGGCCTTTGAGAAACGGAAGCGTTTTACTCCGAGGGTGGCGTGTTACAGCTGATGTTGATGACTTTGCGCCGCACACGGGCGCGTGTACGTAACATTATTTTCTGGCTCGACATCGATGCGTCCCCTGCGTTCCCTACTGGCTGCTGAGTGACCGTTTTAGGTTCCCGTGATGGGAAATATCGCGCTCTATATTGGGGGATACAAGCGTCCAGCCGTGTGCACATAAATGTTCACCAGCAGGCGAGGAGAGCACACAAAATGCACAAAAAACCAATCATTTCGTTACTGCTCGGTCGTTCACTGTTCTATTTTCAACAGCTCCTGGGTGCTTTCTTGCAGGTGCGGCAAGAGGAACCTTTGCTTTTGAAGGCCTTTGAGAAACGGAAGCGTTTTACTCCGAGGGTGGCGTGTTACAGCTGATGTTGATGACTTTGCGCCGCACATGGGCGCGTGTACGTAACATTATTTTCTGGCTCGACGTCGATGCGTCCCCTGCGTTCCCCACTGGCTGCTGAGTGACCATTTTAGATCCCCGTGATGGGAAATATCGCGCTCTATATTGGGGGATACAAGCGTCCAGCCGTGTGCACATAAATTTTCACCAGCAGGCGAGGAGAGCACACAAAATGCACAAAAAACCAAACATTTCGTTACTGCTCGGTCGTTCACTGTTCTGTTTTCAACAGCTCCTGGGTGCTTTCTTGCAGGTGCGGTAAGAGGAACCTTTGCTTTTGAAGGCCTTTGAGAAACGGAAGCGTTTTGCTCCGAGGGTGGCGTGTTACAGCTGATGTTGATGGCTTTGCGCCGCACACGGGCGCGTGTACGTAACATTATTTTCTGGCTCGACGTCGATGCGTCCCCTGCGTTCCCCACTGGCTGCTGAGTGACCGTTTTAGGTTCCCTTGATGGGAAATATCGCGTTCTATATTGGGGGACACAAGCGTCCAGCCGTGTGCACATAAATTTTCACCAGCAGGCGAGGAGAGCACACAAAATGCACAAAAAACCAATCATTTCGTTACTGCTCGGTCGTTCACTGTTCTGTTTTCAACAGCTCCTGGGTGCTTTCTTGCAGGTGCGGCAAGAGGAACCTTTGCTTTTGAAGGCCTTTGAGAAACGGAAGCGTTTTACTCCGAGGGTGGCGTGTTACAGCTGATGTTGATGACTTTGCGCCGCACACGGGCGCGTGTACGTAACATTATTTTCTGGCTCGACGTCGATGCGTCCCCTGCGTTCCCCACTGGCTGCTGAGTGACCGTTTTAGGTTCCCGTGATGGGAAATATCGCGCTCTATATTGGGGGATACAAGCGTCCAGCCGTGTGCACATAAATTTTCACCAGCAGGCGAGGAGAGCACACAAAATGCACAAAAAACCAATAATTTCGTTACTGCTCGGTCGTTCACTGTTCTGTTTTCAACAGCTCCTGGGTGCTTTCTTGCAGGTGCGGCAAGAGGAACCTTTGCTTTTGAAGGCCTTTGAGAAACGGAAGCGTTTTACTCCGAGGGTGGCGTGTTACAGGTGATGTTGATGACTTTGCGCCGCACACGGGCGCGTGTACGTAACATTATTTTCTGGCTCGACATCGATGCGTCCCCTGCGTTCCCCACTGGCTGCTGAGTGACCGTTTTAGGTTCCCGTGATGGGAAATATCGCGCTCTATATTGGGGGATACAAGCGTCCAGCGGTGTGCACATAAATGTTCACCAGCAGGCGAGGAGAGCACACAAAATGCACAAAAAACCAATCATTTCGTTACTGCTCGGTCGTTCACTGTTCTATTTTCAACAGCTCCTGGGTGCTTTCTTGCAGGTGCGGCAAGAGGAACCTTTGCTTTTGAAGGCCTTTGAGAAACGGAAGCGTTTTACTCCGAGGGTGGCGTGTTACAGCTGATGTTGATGACTTTGCGCCGCACACGGGCGCGTGTACGTAACATTATTTTCTGGCTCGACGTCGATGCGTCCCCTGCGTTCCCCACTGGTTGCTGAGTGACCATTTTAGATCCCCGTGATGGGAAATATCGCGCTCTATATTGGGGGATACAAGCGTCCAGCCGTGTGCACATAAATGTTCACCAGCAGGCGAGGAGAGCACACAAAATGCACAAAAAACCAATCATTTCGTTACTGCTCGGTCGTTCACTGTTCTGTTTTCAACAGCTCCTGGGTGCTTTCTTGCAGGTGCGGCAAGAGGAACCTTTGCTTTTGAAGGCCTTTGAGAAACGGAAGCGTTTTACTCCGAGGGTGGCGTGTTACAGCTGATGTTGATGACTTTGCGCCGCACACGGGCGCGTGTACGTAACATTATTTTCTGGCTCGACGTCGATGCGTCCCCTGCGTTCCCCACTGGCTGCTGAGTGACCGTTTTAGGTTCCCTTGATGGGAAATATCGCGTTCTATATTGGGGGACACAAGCGTCCAGCCGTGTGCACATAAATTTTCACCAGCAGGCGAGGAGAGCACACAAAATGCACAAAAAACCAAACATTTCGTTACTGCTCGGTCGTTCACTGTTCTGTTTTCAACAGCTCCTGGGTGCTTTCTTGCAGGTGCGGTAAGAGGAACCTTTGCTTTTGAAGGCCTTTGAGAAACGGAAGCGTTTTACTCCGAGGGTGGCGTGTTACAGCTGATGTTGATGGCTTTGCGCCGCACACGGGCGCGTGTACGTAACATTATTTTCTGGCTCGACGTCGATGCGTCCCCTGCGTTCCCCACTGGCTGCTGAGTGACCGTTTTAGATTCCCGTGATGGGAAATATCGCGCTCTATATTGGGGGATACAAGCGTCCAGCCGTGTGCACATAAATTTTCACCAGCAGGCGAGGAGAGCACACAATATGCACAAAAAACCAATCATTTCGTTACTGCTCGGTCGTTCACTGTTCTGTTTTCAACAGCTCCTGGGTGCTTTCTTGCAGGTGCGGCAAGAGGAACCTTTGCTTTTGAAGGCCTTTGAGAAACGGAAGCGTTTTACTCCGAGGGTGGCGTGTTACAGGTGATGTTGATGACTTTGCGCCGCACACGGGCGCGTGTACGTAACATTATTTTCTGGCTCGACATCGATGCGTCCCCTGCGTTCCCCACTGGCTGCTGAGTGACCGTTTTAGGTTCCCGTGATGGGAAATATCGCGCTCTATATTGGGGGATACAAGCGTCCAGCGGTGTGCACATAAATGTTCACCAGCAGGCGAGGAGAGCACACAAAATGCACAAAAAACCAATCATTTCGTTACTGCTCGGTCGTTCACTGTTCTATTTTCAACAGCTCCTGGGTGCTTTCTTGCAGGTGCGGCAAGAGGAACCTTTGCTTTTGAAGGCCTTTGAGAAACGGAAGCGTTTTACTCCGAGGGTGGCGTGTTACAGCTGATGTTGATGACTTTGCGCCGCACACGGGCGCGTGTACGTAACATTATTTTCTGGCTCGACGTCGATGCGTCCCCTGCGTTCCCCACTGGTTGCTGAGTGACCATTTTAGATCCCCGTGATGGGAAATATCGCGCTCTATATTGGGGGATACAAGCGTCCAGCCGTGTGCACATAAATGTTCACCAGCAGGCGAGGAGAGCACACAAAATGCACAAAAAACCAATCATTTCGTTACTGCTCGGTCGTTCACTGTTCTGTTTTCAACAGCTCCTGGGTGCTTTCTTGCAGGTGCGGCAAGAGGAACCTTTGCTTTTGAAGGCCTTTGAGAAACGGAAGCGTTTTACTCCGAGGGTGGCGTGTTACAGCTGATGTTGATGACTTTGCGCCGCACACGGGCGCGTGTACGTAACATTATTTTCTGGCTCGACGTCGATGCGTCCCGTGCGTTCCCCACTGGCTGCTGAGTGACCGTTTTAGGTTCCCTTGATGGGAAATATCGCGTTCTATATTGGGGGACACAAGCGTCCAGCCGTGTGCACATAAATTTTCACCAGCAGGCGAGGAGAGCACACAAAATGCACAAAAAACCAAACATTTCGTTACTGCTCGGTCGTTCACTGTTCTGTTTTCAACAGCTCCTGGGTGCTTTCTTGCAGGTGCGGTAAGAGGAACCTTTGCTTTTGAAGGCCTTTGAGAAACGGAAGCGTTTTACTCCGAGGGTGGCGTGTTACAGCTGATGTTGATGGCTTTGCGCCGCACACGGGCGCGTGTACGTAACATTATTTTCTGGCTCGACGTCGATGCGTCCCCTGCGTTCCCCACTGGCTGCTGAGTGACCGTTTTAGGTTCCCTTGATGGGAAATATCGCGTTCTATATTGGGGGACACAAGCGTCCAGCCGTGTGCACATAAATTTTCACCAGCAGGCGAGGAGAGCACACAAAATGCACAAAAAACCAATCATTTCGTTACTGCTCGGTCGTTCACTGTTCTGTTTTCAACAGCTCCTGGGTGCTTTCTTGCAGGTGCGGCAAGAGGAACCTTTGCTTTTGAAGGCCTTTGAGAAACGGAAGCGTTTTACTCCGAGGGTGGCGTGTTACAGCTGATGTTGATGACTTTGCGCCGCACACGGGCGCGTGTACGTAACATTATTTTCTGGCTCGACGTCGATGCGTCCCCTGCGTTCCCCACTGGCTGCTGAGTGACCGTTTTAGGTTCCCGTGATGGGAAATATCGCGCTCTATATTGGGGGATACAAGCGTCCAGCCGTGTGCACATAAATTTTCACCAGCAGGCGAGGAGAGCACACAAAATGCACAAAAAACCAATAATTTCGTTACTGCTCGGTCGTTCACTGTTCTGTTTTCAACAGCTCCTGGGTGCTTTCTTGCAGGTGCGGCAAGAGGAACCTTTGCTTTTGAAGGCCTTTGAGAAACGGAAGCGTTTTACTCCGAGGGTGGCGTGTTACAGCTGATGTTGATGACTTTGCGCCGCACACGGGCGCGTGTACGTAACATTATTTTCTGGCTCGACGTCGATGCGTCCCCTGCGTTCCCCACTGGTTGCTGAGTGACCATTTTAGATCCCCGTGATGGGAAATATCGCGCTCTATATTGGGGGATACAAGCGTCCAGCCGTGTGCACATAAATGTTCACCAGCAGGCGAGGAGAGCACACAAAATGCACAAAAAACCAATCATTTCGTTACTGCTCGGTCGTTCACTGTTCTGTTTTCAACAGCTCCTGGGTGCTTTCTTGCAGGTGCGGCAAGAGGAACCTTTGCTTTTGAAGGCCTTTGAGAAACGGAAGCGTTTTACTCCGAGGGTGGCGTGTTACAGCTGATGTTGATGACTTTGCGCCGCACACGGGCGCGTGTACGTAACATTATTTTCTGGCTCGACATCGATGCGTCCCCTGCGTTCCCCACTGGCTGCTGAGTGACCGTTTTAGGTTCCCGTGATGGTAAATATCGCGCTCTATATTGGGGGATACAAGCGTCCAGCCGTGTGCACATAAATTTTCACCAGCAGGCGAGGAGAGCACACAAAATGCACAAAAAACCAATCATTTCGTTACTGCTCGGTCGTTCACTGTTCTGTTTTCAACAGCTCCTGGGTGCTTTCTTGCAGGTGCGGCAAGAGGAACCTTTGCTTTTGAAGGCCTTTGAGAAACGGAAGCGTTTTACTCCGAGGGTGGCGTGTTACAGCTGATGTTGATGACTTTGCGCCGCACACGGGCGCGTGTACGTAACATTATTTTCTGGCTTGACGTCGATGCGTCCCCTGCGTTCCCCACTGGCTGCTGAGTGACCGTTTTAGGTTCCCTTGATGGGAAATATCGCGTTCTATATTGGGGGACACAAGCGTCCAGCCGTGTGCACATAAATTTTCACCAGCAGGCGAGGAGAGCACACAAAATGCACAAAAAACCAATCATTTCGTTACTGCTCGGTCGTTCACTGTTCTGTTTTCAACAGCTCCTGGGTGCTTTCTTGCAGGTGCGGCAAGAGGAACCTTTGCTTTTGAAGGCCTTTGAGAAACGGAAGCGTTTTACTCCGAGGGTGGCGTGTTACAGCTGATGTTGATGACTTTGCGCCGCACACGGGCGCGTGTACGTAACATTATTTTCTGGCTCGACATCGATGCGTCCCCTGCGTTCCCCACTGGCTGCTGAGTGACCGTTTTAGGTTCCCGTGATGGTAAATATCGCGCTCTATATTGGGGGATACAAGCGTCCAGCCGTGTGCACATAAATTTTCACCAGCAGGCGAGGAGAGCACACAAAATGCACAAAAAACCAATCATTTCGTTACTGCTCGGTCGTTCACTGTTCTGTTTTCAACAGCTCCTGGGTGCTTTCTTGCAGGTGCGGCAAGAGGAACCTTTGCTTTTGAAGGCCTTTGAGAAACGGAAGCGTTTTACTCCGAGGGTGGCGTGTTACAGCTGATGTTGATGACTTTGCGCCGCACACGGGCGCGTGTACGTAACATTATTTTCTGGCTCGACGTCGATGCGTCCCCTGCGTTCCCCACTAGCTGCTGAGTGACCGTTTTAGGTTCCCTTGATGGGAAATATCGCGCTCTATATTGGGGGATACAAGCGTCCAGCCGTGTGCACATAAATGTTCACCAGCAGGCGAGGAGAGCACACAAAATGCACAAAAAACCAATCATTTCGTTACTGCTCGGTCGTTCACTGTTCTGTTTTCAACAGCTCCTGGGTGCTTTCTTGCAGGTGCGGCAAGAGGAACCTTTGCTTTTGAAGGCCTTTGAGAAACGGAAGCGTTTTACTCCGAGGGTGGCGTGTTACAGCTGATGTTGATGACTTTGCGCCGCACACGGGCGCGTGTACGTAACATTATTTTCTGGCTCGACGTCGATGCGTCCCCTGCGTTCCCAACTGGCTGCTGAGTGACCGTTTTAGGTTCCCTTGATGGGAAATATCGCGTTCTATATTGGGGGACACAAGCGTCCAGCCGTGTGCACATAAATTTTCACCAGCAGGCGAGGAGAGCACAGAAAATGCACAAAAAACCAATCATTTCGTTACTGCTCGGTCGTTCACTGTTCTGTTTTCAACAGCTCCTGGGTGCTTTCTTGCAGGTGCGGCAAGAGGAACCTTTGCTTTTGAAGGCCTTTGAGAAACGGAAGCGTTTTACTCCGAGGGTGGCGTGTTACAGCTGATGTTGATGACTTTGCGCCGCACACGGGCGCGTGTACGTAACATTATTTTCTGGCTCGACGTCGATGCGTCCCCTGCGTTCCCCACTAGCTGCTGAGTGACCGTTTTAGGTTCCCTTGATGGGAAATATCGCGTTCTATATTGGGGGACACAAGTGTAAATTGTGAATTGAGAAATGGCTCGTACAAAGCAAACTGCTCGTAAATCGACTGGTGGAAAAGCACCAAGGAAACAATTAGCAACTAAAGCGGCCCGTAAAAGTGCGCCAGCAACAGGAGGTGTTAAAAAACCACATCGTTATCGTCCCGGTACTGTTGCCCTTCGTGAGATTCGTCGTTATCAAAAGAGTACTGAATTATTAATTCGTAAATTGCCATTTCAGCGTTTGGTTCGTGAAATTGCTCAAGATTTTAAAACTGATCTTCGTTTCCAAAGCTCAGCTGTAATGGCACTTCAAGAAGCTAGTGAAGCTTATTTGGTTGGTTTATTTGAGGATACAAACTTGTGTGCTATCCATGCTAAGCGTGTTACTAT
>CATOVK010000035.1:0-19541 GCA_951905685.1 Eumerus sabulonum
TTGGATGCAACTTGGATGCCACCTATAGTGGCCTGGTGAGCTGTCGCGATACCGGCCACCTATAGTGGCCTGGTGAGCTGTCGCGATACCGGCCACCTATAGTGGCCTGGTGAGCTGTCGCGATACCGGCCACCTATAGTGGCCTGGTGAGCTGTCGCGATACCGGCCACCTATAGTGGCCTGGTGAGCTGTCGCGATACCGGCCACCTATAGTGGCCTGGTGAGCTGTCGCGATACCGGCCACCTATAGTGGCCTGGTGAGCTGTCGCGATACCGGCCACCTATAGTGGCCTGGTGAGCTGTCGCGATACCGGCCACCTATAGTGGCCTGGTGAGCTGTCGCGATACCGGCCACCTATAGTGGCCTGGTGAGCTGTCGCGATACCGGCCACCTATAGTGGCCTGGTGAGCTGTCGCGATACCGGCCACCTATAGTGGCCTGGTGAGCTGTCGCGATACCGGCCACCTATAGTGGCCTGGTGAGCTGTCGCGATACCGGCCACCTATAGTGGCCTGGTGAGCTGTCGCGATACCGGCCACCTATAGTGGCCTGGTGAGCTGTCGCGATACCGGCCACCTATAGTGGCCTGGTGAGCTGTCGCGATACCGGCCACCTATAGTGGCCTGGTGAGCTGTCGCGATACCGGCCACCTATAGTGGCCTGGTGAGCTGTCGCGATACCGGCCACCTATAGTGGCCTGGTGAGCTGTCGCGATACCGGCCACCTATAGTGGCCTGGTGAGCTGTCGCGATACCGGCCACCTATAGTGGCCTGGTGAGCTGTCGCGATACCGGCCACCTATAGTGGCCTGGTGAGCTGTCGCGATACCGGCCACCTATAGTGGCCTGGTGAGCTGTCGCGATACCGGCCACCTATAGTGGCCTGGTGAGCTGTCGCGATACCGGCCACCTATAGTGGCCTGGTGAGCTGTCGCGATACCGGCCACCTATAGTGGCCTGGTGAGCTGTCGCGATACCGGCCACCTATAGTGGCCTGGTGAGCTGTCGCGATACCGGCCACCTATAGTGGCCTGGTGAGCTGTCGCGATACCGGCCACCTATAGTGGCCTGGTGAGCTGTCGCGATACCGGCCACCTATAGTGGCCTGGTGAGCTGTCGCGATACCGGCCACCTATAGTGGCCTGGTGAGCTGTCGCGATACCGGCCACCTATAGTGGCCTGGTGAGCTGTCGCGATACCGGCCACCTATAGTGGCCTGGTGAGCTGTCGCGATACCGGCCACCTATAGTGGCCTGGTGAGCTGTCGCGATACCGGCCACCTATAGTGGCCTGGTGAGCTGTCGCGATACCGGCCACCTATAGTGGCCTGGTGAGCTGTCGCGATACCGGCCACCTATAGTGGCCTGGTGAGCTGTCGCGATACCGGCCACCTATAGTGGCCTGGTGAGCTGTCGCGATACCGGCCACCTATAGTGGCCTGGTGAGCTATCGCGATACCGGCCACCCATAGTGGCCTGGTGAAATGTCGCGATACCGGCCACCTATAGTGGCCTGGTGAGCTGTCGCGATACCGGCCACCTATAGTGGCCTGGTGAGCTGTCGCGATACCGGCCACCTATAGTGGCCTGGTGAAATGTCGCGATACCGGCCACCTATAGTGGCCTGGTGAGCTGTCGCGATACCGGCCACCTATAGTGGGCTGGTGAAATGTCGCGATACCGGCCACCTATAGTGGCCTGGTGAGCTGTCGCGATACCGGCCACCTATAGTGGCCTGGTGAGCTGTCGCGATACCGGCCACCTATAGTGGCCTGGTGAGCTGTCGCGATACCGGCCACCTATAGTGGCCTGGTGAGCTGTCGCGATACCGGCCACCTATAGTGGCCTGGTGAGCTGTCGCGATACCGGCCACCTATAGTGGCCTGGTGAGCTGTCGCGATACCGGTCACCTATAGTGGCCTGGTGAGCTGTCGCGATACCGGCCACCTATAGTGGCCTGGTGAGCTGTCGCGATACCGGTCACCTATAGTGGCCTGGTGAGCTGTCGCGATACCGGCCACCTATAGTGGCCTGGTGAGCTGTCGCGATACCGGCCACCCATAGTGGCCTGGTGAGCTGTCGCGATACCGGCCACCTATAGTGGCCTGGTGAGCTGTCGCGATACCGGCCACCTATAGTGGCCTGGTGAGCTGTCGCGATACCGGCCACCTATAGTGGCCTGGTGAGCTGTCGCGATACCGGCCACCTATAGTGGCCTGGTGAGCTGTCGCGATACCGGCCACCTATAGTGGCCTGGTGAGCTGTCGCGATACCGGCCACCTATAGTGGCCTGGTGAGCTGTCGCGATACCGGCCACCTATAGTGGCCTGGTGAGATGTCGCGATACCGGCCACCTATAGTGGCCTGGTGAGCTGTCGCGATACCGGCCACCTATAGTGGCCTGGTGAGCTATCGCGATACCGGCCACCTATAGCGGCCTGGTGAGCTGTCGCGATACCGGCCACCTATAGTGGCCTGGTGAGCTGTCGCGATTCCGGCCACCTATAGTGGCCTGGTGAGCTGTCGCGATACCGGCCACCTATAGTGGCCTGGTGAGCTGTCGCGATACCGGTCACCTATAGTGGCCTGGTGAGCTGTCGCGATACCGGCCACCTATAGTGGCCTGGTGAGCTGTCGCGATACCGGCCACCCATAGTGGCCTGGTGAGCTGTCGCGATACCGGCCACCTATAGTGGCCTGGTGAGCTGTCGCGATACCGGCCACCTATAGTGGCCTGGTGAGCTGTCGCGATACCGGCCATCTATAGTGGCCTGGTGAGCTGTCGCGATACCGGCCACCTATAGTGGCCTGGTGAGCTGTCGCGATACCGGCCACCTATAGTGGCCTGGTGAGCTGTCGCGATACCGGCCACCTATAGTGGCCTGGTGAGCTGTCGCGATACCGGCCACCTATAGTGGCCTGGTGAGCTGTCGCGATACCGGCCACCTATAGTGGCCTGGTGAGCTGTCGCGATACCGGCCATCTATAGTGGCCTGGTGAGCTGTCGCGATACCGGCCACCTATAGTGGCCTGGTGAGATGTCGCGATACCGGCCACCTATAGTGGCCTGGTGAGCTGTCGCGATACCGGCCACCTATAGTGGCCTGGTGAGCTGTCGCGATACCGGCCACCTATAGTGGCCTGGTGAGCTGTCGCGATACCGGCCACCTATAGTGGCCTGGTGAGCTGTCGCGATACCGGCCACCTATAGTGGCCTGGTGAGCTGTCGCGATACCGGCCACCTATAGTGGCCTGGTGAGCTGTCGCGATACCGGTCACCTATAGTGGCCTGGTGAGCTGTCGCGATACCGGCCACCTATAGTGGCCTGGTGAGCTGTCGCGATACCGGCCACCCATAGTGGCCTGGTGAGCTGTCGCGATACCGGCCACCTATAGTGGCCTGGTGAGCTGTCGCGATACCGGCCACCTATAGTGGCCTGGTGAGCTGTCGCGATACCGGCCATCTATAGTGGCCTGGTGAGCTGTCGCGATACCGGCCACCTATAGTGGCCTGGTGAGCTGTCGCGATACCGGCCACCTATAGTGGCCTGGTGAGCTGTCGCGATACCGGCCACCTATAGTGGCCTGGTGAGCTGTCGCGATACCGGTCACCTATAGTGGCCTGGTGAGCTGTCGCGATACCGGCCACCTATAGTGGCCTGGTGAGCTGTCGCGATACCGGCCACCCATAGTGGCCTGGTGAGCTGTCGCGATACCGGCCACCTATAGTGGCCTGGTGAGCTGTCGCGATACCGGCCATCTATAGTGGCCTGGTGAGCTGTCGCGATACCGGCCACCAATAGTGGCCTGGTGAGCTGTCGCGATACCGGCCACCTATAGCGGCCTGGTGAGATTTCGCGATACCGGCAACCTATAGTGGCCTGGTGGGCTGTCGCGATACCGGCCACCTATAGTGGCCTGGTGAGCTGTCGCGATACCGGCCACCTATAGTGGCCTGGTGAGCTGTCTCGATACCGGCCACCTATAGCGGCCTGGTGAGCTGTCTCGATACCGGCCACCTATAGTGGCCTGGTGAGCTGTCGCGATACCGGCCACCTATAGTGGCCTGGTGAGCTGTCGCGATACCGGTCACCTATAGTGGCCTGGTGAGCTGTCGCGATACCGGCCACCTATAGTGGCCTGGTGAGCTGTCGCGATACCGGCCACCTATAGTGGCCTGGTGAGATGTCGCGATACCGGCCACCTATAGTGGCCTGGTGAGATGTCGCGATACCGGCCACCAATAGTGGCCTGGTGAGCTGTCGCGATACCGGCCACCTATAGTGGCCTGGTGAGCTGTCGCGATACCGGCCACCTATAGTGGCCTGGTGAGATTTCGCGATACCGGCCACCTATAGTGGCCTGGTGAGCTGTCGCGATACCGGCCACCTATAGCGGCCTGGTGAGCTGTCTCGATACCGGCCACCTATAGTGGCCTGGTGAGCTGTTGCGATACCGGCCACCTATAGTGGCCTGGTGAGCTGTCGCGATACCGGCCACCTATAGTGGCCTGGTGAGCTGTCGCGATACCGGCCACCTATAGTGGCCTGGTGAGATGTCGCGATACCGGCCACCTATAGTGGCCTGGTGAGCTGTCGCGATACCGGCCACCTATAGTGGCCTGGTGAGCTGTCGCGATACCGGCCACCTATAGTGGCCTGGTGAGCTGTCGCGATACCGGCCACCTATAGTGGCCTGGTGAGCTGTCGCGATACCGGCCACCTATAGTGGCCTGGTGAGCTGTCGCGATACCGGCCACCTATAGTGGCCTGGTGAGCTGTCGCGATACCGGCCACCTATAGTGGCCTGGTGAGCTGTCGCGATACCGGCCACCTATAGTGGCCTGGTGAGATGTCGCGATACCGGCCACCTATAGTGGCCTGGTGAGCTGTCGCGATACCGGCCACCTATAGTGGCCTGGTGAGATGTCGCGATACCGGCCACCTATAGTGGCCTGGTGAGCTGTCGCGATACCGGCCACCTATAGTGGCCTGGTGAGCTATCGCGATACCGGCCACCTATAGCGGCCTGGTGAGCTATCGCGATACCGGCCACCTATAGTGGCCTGGTGAGATGTCGCAATACCGGCCACCTATAGTGGCCTGGTGAGCTGTCGCGATACCGGCCACCTATAGTGGCCTGGTGAGCTGTCGCGATACCGGTCACCTATAGTGGCCTGGTGAGCTGTCGCGATACCGGCCACCTATAGTGGCCTGGTGAGCTGTCGCGATACCGGCCACCTATAGTGGCCTGGTGAGATGTCGCGATACCGGCCACCTACAGTGGCCTGGTGAGCTGTCGCGATACCGGCCACCTATAGTGGCCTGGTGAGCTGTCGCGATACCGGCCACCTATAGTGGCCTGGTGAGCTGTCGCGATACCGGCCACCTATAGTGGCCTGGTGAGCTGTCGCGATACCGGCCACCTATAGTGGCCTGGTGAGCTGTCGCGATACCGGCCACCTATAGTGGCCTGGTGAGCTGTCGCGATACCGGCCACCTATAGTGGCCTGGTGAGCTGTCGCGATACCGGCCACCTATAGTGGCCTGGTGAGCTGTCGCGATACCGGCCACCTATAGTGGCCTGGTGAGCTGTCGCGATACCGGCCACCTATAGTGGCCTGGTGAGCTGTCGCGATACCGGCCACCTATAGTGGCCTGGTGAGCTGTCGCGATTCCGGCCACCTATAGTGGCCTGGTGAGCTGTCGCGATACCGGCCACCTATAGTGGCCTGGTGAGCTGTCGCGATACCGGCCACCTATAGTGGCCTGGTGAGCTGTCGCGATACCGGCCACCTATAGTGGCCTGGTGAGCTATCGCGATACCGGCCACCTATAGTGGCCTGGTGAGCTATCGCGATACCGGCCACCTATAGTGGCCTGGTGAGCTATCGCGATACCGGCCACCTATAGTGGCCTGGTGAGCTATCGCGATACCGGCCACCTATAGTGGCCTGGTGAGCTATCGCGATACCGGCCACCTATAGTGGCCTGGTGAGCTATCGCGATACCGGCCACCTATAGTGGCCTGGTGAGCTATCGCGATACCGGCCACCTATAGTGGCCTGGTGAGCTATCGCGATACCGGCCACCTATAGTGGCCTGGTGAGCTATCGCGATACCGGCCACCTATAGTGGCCTGGTGAGCTATCGCGATACCGGCCACCTATAGTGGCCTGGTGAGCTATCGCGATACCGGCCACCTATAGTGGCCTGGTGAGCTATCGCGATACCGGCCACCTATAGTGGCCTGGTGAGCTATCGCGATACCGGCCACCTATAGTGGCCTGGTGAGCTATCGCGATACCGGCCACCTATAGTGGCCTGGTGAGCTATCGCGATACCGGCCACCTATAGTGGCCTGGTGAGCTATCGCGATACCGGCCACCTATAGTGGCCTGGTGAGCTATCGCGATACCGGCCACCTATAGTGGCCTGGTGAGCTATCGCGATACCGGCCACCTATAGTGGCCTGGTGAGCTGTCGCGATACCGGCCACCTATAGTGGCCTGGTGAGCTGTCGCGATACCGGCCACCTATAGTGGCCTGGTGAGCTGTCGCGATACCGGCCACCTATAGTGGCCTGGTGAGCTGTCGCGATACCGGCCACCTATAGTGGCCTGGTGAGCTGTCGCGATACCGGCCACCTATAGTGGCCTGGTGAGCTGTCGCGATACCGGCCACCTATAGTGGCCTGGTGAGCTGTCGCGATACCGGCCACCTATAGTGGCCTGGTGAGCTGTCGCGATACCGGCCACCTATAGTGGCCTGGTGAGATGTCGCGATACCGGCCACCTATAGTGGCCTGGTGAGCTGTCGCGATACCGGCCACCTATAGTGGCCTGGTGAGCTGTCGCGATACCGGCCACCTATAGTGGCCTGGTGAGCTGTCGCGATACCGGCCACCTATAGTGGCCTGGTGAGCTGTCGCGATACCGGCCACCTATAGTGGCCTGGTGAGCTGTCGCGATACCGGCCACCTATAGTGGCCTGGTGAGCTGTCGCGATACCGGCCACCTATAGTGGCCTGGTGAGATGTCGCGATACCGGCCACCTATAGTGGCCTGGTGAGCTGTCGCGATACCGGCCACCTATAGTGGCCTGGTGAGCTGTCGCGATACCGGTCACCTATAGTGGCCTGGTGAGCTGTCGCGATACCGGCCACCTATAGTGGCCTGGTGAGCTGTCGCGATACCGGCCACCTATAGTGGCCTGGTGAGCTGTCGCGATACCGGCCACCTATAGTGGCCTGGTGAGCTGTCGCGATACCGGCCACCTATAGTGGCCTGGTGAGCTGTCGCGATACCGGCCACCTATAGTGGCCTGGTGAGCTGTCGCGATACCGGCCACCTATAGTGGCCTGGTGAGCTGTCGCGATACCGGCCACCTATAGTGGCCTGGTGAGACGTCGCGATACCGGTCACCTATAGTGGCCTGGTGAGATTTCGCGATACCGGCCACCTATAGTGGCCTGGTGAGATTTCGCGATACCGGCCACCTATAGTGGCCTGGTGAGCTGTCGCGATACCGGCCACCAATAGTGGCCTGGTGAGCTGTCGCGATACCGGCCACCTATAGCGGCCTGGTGAGATTTCGCGATACCGGCCACCTATAGTGGCCTGGTAGGCTGTCGCGATACCGGCCACCTATAGTGGCCTGGTGAGCTGTCGCGATACCGGCCACCTATAGTGGCCTGGTGAGCTGTCGCGATACCGGCCACCTATAGCGGCCTGGTGAGCTGTCTCGATACCGGCCACCTATAGTGGCCTGGTGAGCTGTCGCGATACCGGCCACCTATAGTGGCCTGGTGAGCTGTCGCGATACCGGCCACCTATAGTGGCCTGGTGAGCTGTCGCGATACCGGCCACCTATAGTGGCCTGGTGAGCTGTCGCGATACCGGCCACCTATAGTGGCCTGGTGAGATGTCGCGATACCGGCCACCAATAGTGGCCTGGTGAGCTGTCGCGATACCGGCCACCTATAGTGGCCTGGTGAGCTGTCGCGATACCGGCCACCTATAGTGGCCTGGTGAGCTGTCGCGATACCGGCCACCTATAGTGGCCTGGTGAGATTTCGCGATACCGGCCACCTATAGTGGCCTGGTGAGCTGTCGCGATACCGGCCACCTATAGCGGCCTGGTGAGCTGTCTCGATACCGGCCACCTATAGTGGCCTGGTGAGCTGTTGCGATACCGGCCACCTATAGTGGCCTGGTGAGCTGTCGCGATACCGGCCACCTATAGTGGCCTGGTGAGCTGTCGCGATACCGGCCACCTATAGTGGCCTGGTGAGATGTCGCGATACCGGCCACCTATAGAGGCCTGGTGAGCTGTCGCGATACCGGCCACCTATAGTGGCCTGGTGAGATGTCGCGATACCGGCCACCTATAGTGGCCTGGTGAGATGTCGCGATACCGGCCACCTATAGTGGCCTGGTGAGCTGTCGCGATACCGGCCACCTATAGTGGCCTGGTGAGATGTCGCGATACCGGCCACCTATAGCGGCCTGGTGAGCTATCGCGATACCGGCCACCTATAGTGGCCTGGTGAGCTGTCGCAATACCGGCCACCTATAGTGGCCTGGTGAGCTGTCGCGATACCGGCCACCTATAGCGGCCTGGTGAGCTATCGCGATACCGGCCACCTATAGTGGCCTGGTGAGCTGTCGCGATACCGGCCACCTATAGCGGCCTGGTGAGATGTCGCGATACCGGCCACCTATAGCGGCCTGGTGAGCTGTCGCGATACCGGCCACCTATAGCGGCCTGGTGAGCTGTCGCGATACCGGCCACCTATAGTGGCCTGGTGAGCTGTCGCGATACCGGCCACCTATAGCGGCCTGGTGAGCTATCGCGATACCAGGCCACCTATAGTGGCCTGGTGAGCTATCGCGATACCGGCCACCTATAGTGGCCTGGTGAGCTATCGCGATACCGGCCACCTATAGCGGCCTGGTGAGCTGTCGCGATACCGGCCACCTATAGTGGCCTGGTGAGCTATCGCGATACCGGCCACCTATAGTGGCCTGGTGAGCTGTCGCGATACCGGCCACCTATAGTGGCCTGGTGAGCTGTCGCGATACCGGCCACCTATAGTGGCCTGGTGAGCTGTCGCGATACCGGCCACCTATAGTGGCCTGGTGAGCTGTCGCGATACCGGCCACCTATAGTGGCCTGGTGAGCTATCGCGATACCGGCCACCTATAGCGCCCTGGTGAGCTGTCGAGATACCGGCCACCTATAGTGGCCTGGTGAGCTATCGCGATACCGGCCACCTATAGCGGCCTGGTGAGCTATCGCGATACCGGCCACCTATAGTGGCCTGGTGAGCTATCGCGATACCGGCCACCTATAGTGGCCTGGTGAGCTATCGCGATACCGGCCACCTATAGCGGCCTGGTGAGCTATCGCGATACCGGCCACCTATAGTGGCCTGGTGAGCTGTCGCGATACCGGCCACCTATAGTGGCCTGGTGAGCTGTCGCGATACCGGCCACCTATAGTGGCCTGGTGAGCTGTCGCGATACCGGCCACCTATAGCGCCCTGGTGAGCTATCGCGATACCGGCCACCTATAGTGGCCTGGTGAGCTATCGCGATACCGGCCACCTATAGTGGCCTGGTGAGCTGTCGCGATACCGGCCACCTATAGCGCCCTGGTGAGCTGTCGCGATACCGGCCACCTATAGCGCCCTAGTGAGCTATCGCGATACCGGCCACCTATAGTGGCCTAGTGAGCTATCGCGATACCGGCCACCTATAGCGCCCTGGTGAGCTGTCGCGATACCGGCCACCTATAGCGGCCTGGTGAGCTATCGCGATACCGGCCACCTATAGTGGCCTGGTGAGCTATCGCGATACCGGCCACCTATAGCGGCCTGGTGAGCTATCGCGATACCGGCCACCTATAGTGGCCTGGTGAGCTATCGCGATACCGGCCACCTATAGTGGCCTGGTGAGCTATCGCGATACCGGCCACCTATAGCGGCCTGGTGAGCTGTCGCGATACCGGCCACCTATAGTGGCCTGGTGAGCTATCGCGATACCGGCCACCTATAGTGGCCTGGTGAGCTGTCGCGACACCGGCCACCTATAGTGGCCTGGTGAGCTGTCGCGATACCGGCCACCTATAGCGGCCTGGTGAGCTGTCGCGATACCGGCCACCTATAGCGGCCTGGTGAGCTGTCGAGATACCGGCCACCTATAGTGGCCTGGTGAGCTGTCGAGATACCGGCCACCTATAGTGGCCTGGTGAGCTGTCGAGATACCGGCCACCTATAATGGCCTGGTGAGCTGTCGTGATACCGGCCACCTATAGTGGCCTGGTGAGCTGTCGTGATACCGGCCACCTATAGTGGCCTGGTGAGCTGTCGCGATACCGGCCACCTATAGTGGCCTGGTGAGCTGTCGCGATACCGGCCACCTATAGTGGCCTGGTGAGCTGTCGTGATACCGGCCACCTATAGTGGCCTGGTGAGCTGTCGTGATACCGGCCACCTATAGTGGCCTGGTGAGCTGTCGAGATACCGGCCACCTATAGTGGCCTGGTGAGCTGTCGCGATACCGGCCACCTATAGTGGCCTGGTGAGCTGTCGCGATACCGGCCACCTATAGTGGCCTGGTGAGCTGTCGTGATACCGGCCACCTATAGTGGCCTGGTGAGCTGTCGTGATTACGGCCATCTATAGTGGCCTGGTGAGCTGTCGCGATACCGGCCACCTATAGTGGCCTGGTGAGCTGTCGCGATACCGGCCACCTATAGTGGCCTGGTGAGATGTCGCGATACCGGCCACCTATAGTGGCCTGGTGAGCTGTCGCGATACCGGTCACCTATAGTGGCCTGGTGAGCTGTCGCGATACCGGCCACCTATAGTGGCCTGGTGAGCTGTCGCGATATCGGCCACCTATAGTGGCCTGGTGAGCTGTCGCGATATCGGCCACCTATAGTGGCCTGGTGAGCTGTCGCGATACCGGCCACCTATAGTGGCCTGGTGAGCTGTCGCGATATCGGCCACCTATAGTGGCCTGGTGAGCTGTCGCGATATCGGCCACCTATAGTGGCCTGGTGAGCTGTCGCGATACCGGCCACCTATAGTGGCCTGGTGAGCTGTCGCGATATCGGCCACCTATAGTGGCCTGGTGAGCTGTCGCGATACCGGCCACCTATAGTGGCCTGGTGAGCTGTCGCGATACCGGCCACCTATAGTGACCTGGTGAGCTGTCGCGATACCGGCCACCTATAGTGGCCTGGTGAGCTGTCGCGATACCGGCCACCTATAGTGGCCTGGTGAGCTGTCGCGATACCGGCCACCTATAGTGGCCTGGTGAGCTGTCGCGATACCGGCCACCTATAGTGGCCTGGTGAGCTGTCGCGATACCGGCCACCTATAGTGGCCTGGTGAGCTGTCGCGATACCGGCCACCTATAGTGGCCTGGTGAGCTGTCGCGATACCGGCCACCTATAGTGGCCTGGTGAGCTGTCGCGATACCGGCCACCTATAGTGGCCTGGTGAGCTGTCGCGATACCGGCCACCTATAGTGGCCTGGTGAGCTGTCGCGATACCGGCCACCTATAGTGGCCTGGTGAGCTGTCGCGATACCGGCCACCTATAGTGGCCTGGTGAGCTGTCGCGATACCGGCCACCTATAGTAGCCTGGTGAGCTGTCGCGATACCGGCCACCTATAGTGGCCTGGTGAGCTGTCGCGATACCGGCCACCTATAGTGGCCTGGTGAGCTGTCGCGATACCGGCCACCTATAGTGGCCTGGTGAGCTGTCGCGATACCGGCCACCTATAGTGGCCTGGTGAGCTGTCGCGATACCGGCCACCTATAGTGGCCTGGTGAGCTGTCGCGATACCGGCCACCTATAGTGGCCTGGTGAGCTGTCGCGATACCGGCCACCTATAGTGGCCTGGTGAGCTGTCGCGATACCGGCCACCTATAGTGGCCTGGTGAGCTGTCGCGATACCGGCCACCTATAGTGGCCTGGTGAGCTGTCGCGATACCGGCCACCTATAGTGGCCTGGTGAGCTGTCGCGATACCGGCCACCTATAGTGGCCTGGTGAGCTGTCGCGATACCGGCCACCTATAGTGGCCTGGTGAGCTGTCGCGATACCGGCACCTATAGTGGCCTGGTGAGCTGTCGCGATACCGGCCACCTATAGTGGCCTGGTGAGCTGTCGCGATACCGGCCACCTATAGTGGCCTGGTGAGCTGTCCGCGATACCGGCCACCTATAGTAGCCTGGTGAGCTGTCGCGATTACCGGCCACCTATAGTGGCCTGGTGAGCTGTCGCGATACCGGCCACCTATAGTGGCCTGGTGAGCTGTCGCGATACCGGCCACCTATAGTGGCCTGGTGAGCTGTCGCGATACGGCCACCTATAGTGGCCTGGTGAGCTGTCGCGATAACCGGCCACCTATAGTGGCCTGGTGAGCTGTCGCGATACGGCCACCTATAGTGGCCTGGTGAGCTGTCGCGATACCGGCCACCTATAGTGCCTGGTGAGCTGTCGCGATACCGGCCACCTATAGTGGCCTGGTGAGCTGTCGCGATACCGGCCACCTATAGTGGCCTGGTGAGCTGTCGCGATACCGGCCACCTATAGTGGCCTGGTGAGCTGTCGCGATACCGGCCACCTATAGTGGCCTGGTGAGCCTGTCGCGATACCGGCCACCTATAGTGGCCTGGTGAGCTGTCGCGATACGGCCGCCTATAGTGGCCTGGTGAGCTGTCGCGATACCGGCCGCCTATAGTGGCCTGGTGAGCTGTCGCGATACCGGCCACCTATAGTGGCCTGGTGAGCTGTCGCGATCACCGGCCACCTATAGTGGCTGGTGAGCTGTCGCGATACCGGCCACCTATAGTGGCCTGGTGAGCTGTCGCGATACCGGCCACCTATAGTGGCCTGGTGAGCTGTCGCGATACCGGCCACCTATAGTGGCCTGGTGAGCTGTCGCGATACCGGCCACCTATAGTGGCCTGGTGAGCTGTCGCGATACCGGCCACCTATAGTGGCCTGGTGAGCTGTCGCGATACCGGCCACCTATAGTGGCCTGGTGAGCTGTCGCGATACCGGCCACCTATAGTGGCCTGGTGAGCTATCGCGATACCGGCCACCTATAGTGGCCTGGTGAGCTATCGCGATACCGGCCACCTATAGTGGCCTGGTGAGCTATCGCGATACCGGCCACCTATAGTGGCCTGGTGAGCTATCGCGATACCGGCCACCTATAGTGGCCTGGTGAGCTATCGCGATACCGGCCACCTATAGTGGCCTGGTGAGCTATCGCGATACCGGCCACCTATAGTGGCCTGGTGAGCTGTCGCGATACCGGCCACCTATAGTGGCCTGGTGAGCTGTCGCGATACCGGCCACCTATAGTGGCCTGGTGAGCTGTCGCGATACCGGCCACCTATAGTGGCCTGGTGAGCTGTCGCGATACCGGCCACCTATAGTGGCCTGGTGAGCTGTCGCGATTCCGGCCACCTTATAGTGGCCTGGTGAGCTGTCGCGATACCGGCCACCTATAGTGGCCTGGTGAGCTGTCGCGATACCGGCCACCTATAGTGGCCTGGTGAGCTGTCGCGATACCGGCCACCTATAGTGGCCTGGTGAGCTATCGCGATACCGGCACCTATAGTGGCCTGGTGAGCTATCGCGATACCGGCCACCTATAGTGGCCTGGTGAGCTATCGCGATACCGGCCACCTATAGTGGCCTGGTGAGCTGTCGCGATACCGGCCACCTATAGTGGCCTGTGAGCTGTCGCGATACCGGCCACCTATAGTGGCCTGGTGAGCTGGTCGCGATACCGGCCACCTATAGTGGCCTGGTGAGCTGTCGCGATACCGGCCACCTATAGTGGCCTGGTGAGCTGTCGCGATACCGGCCACCTATAGTGGCCTGGTGAGCTGTCGCGATACCGGCCACCTATAGTGGCCTGGTGAGCTGTCGCGATACCGGCCACCTATAGTGGCCTGGTGAGCTGTCGCGATACCGGCCACCTATAGTGGCCTGGTGAGCTGTCGCGATACCGGCCACCTATAGTGGCCTGGTGAGCTGTCGCGATACCGGCCACCTATAGTGGCCTGGTGAGCTGTCGCGATACCGGCCACCTATAGTGGCCTGGTGAGATGTCGCGATACCGGCCACCTATAGTGGCCTGGTGAGCTGTCGCGATACCGGCCACCTATAGTGGCCTGGTGAGCTGTCGCGATACCGGCCACCTATAGTGGCCTGGTGAGATGTCGCGATACCGGCCACCTATAGTGGCCTGGTGAGCTGTCGCGATACCGGCCACCTATAGTGGCCTGGTGAGCTGTCGCGATACCGGCCACCTATAGTGGCCTGGTGAGCTGTCGCGATACCGGCCACCTATAGTGGCCTGGTGAGCTGTCGCGATACGCCACCTATAGTGGCCTGGTGAGCTGTCGCGATACCGGCCACCTATAGTGGCCTGGTGAGCTGTCGCGATACCGGCCACCTATAGTGGCCTGGTGAGCTGTCGCGATACCGGCCACCTATAGTGGCCACCTATAGTGGCTGTCGCGATACCGGCCACCTATAGTGGCCTGGTGAGCTGTCGCGATACCGGCCACCTATAGTGGCCTGGTGAGCTGTCGCGATACCGGCCACCTATAGTGGCCTGGTGAGCTGTCGCGATACCGGCCACCTATAGTGGCCTGGTGAGCTGTCGCGATACCGGCCACCTATAGTGGCCTGGTGAGCTGTCGCGATACCGGCCACCTATAGTGGGCCTGGTGAGCTGCCGCGATACCGGCCACCTATAGTGGCCTGGTGAGCTGTCGCGATACCGGCCACCTATAGTGGCCTGGTGAGCTGTCGCGATACCGGCCACCTATAGTGGCCTGGTGAGCTGTCGCGATACCGGTCACCTATAGTGGCCTGGTGAGCTGTCGCGATACCGGCCACCTATAGTGGCCTGGTGAGCTGTCGCGATACCGGCCACCTATAGTGCCTGGTGAGATGTCGCGATACCGGCCACCTATAGTGGCCTGGTGAGATTTCGCGATACCGGCCACCAAAAGTGGCCTGGTGAGCTGTCGCGATACCGGCCACCTATAGTGGCCTGGTGAGATGTCGCGATACCGGCCACCTATAGTGGCCTGGTGGGCTGTCGCGATACCGGTCACCTATAGTGGCCTGGTGAGCTGTCGCGATACCGGCCACCTATAGTGGCCTGGTGGGCTGTCGCGATACCGGCCACCTATAGTGGCCTGGTGAGCTGTCGCGATACCGGCCACCTATAGTGGCCCTGGTGAGCTGTCGCGATACCGGCCACCTATAGTGGCCTGGTGAGCTGTCTCGATACCGGCCACCTATAGTGGCCTGGTGAGCTGTCGCGATACCGGCCACCTATAGTGGCCTGGTGAGCTGTCTCGATACGGCCACCTATAGTGGCCTGGTGAGCTGTCGCGATACCGGCCACCTATAGTGGCCTGGTGAGCTGTCGCGATACCGGTCACCTATAGTGGCCTGGTGAGATGTCGCGATACCGGCCACCTATAGTGGCCTGGTGAGCTGTCGCGATACCGGCCACCTATAGTGGCCTGGTGAGCTGTCGCGATACCGGCCACCTATAGTGGCCTGGTGAGATTTCGCGATACCGGCCACCTATAGTGGCCTGGTGAGCTGTCGCGATACGGCCACCTATAGTGGCCTGGTGAGCTGTCGCGATACCGGCCACCTATAGTGGCCTGGTGAGCTGTCGCGATACCGGGCCACCTATAGCGGCCTGGTGAGCTGTCTCGATACCGGCCACCTATAGTGGCCTGGTGAGCTGTCGCGATACCGGCCACCTATAGTGGCCTGGTGAGATGTCGCGATACCGGCCACCTATAGTGGCCTGGTGAGCTGTCTCGATACCGGCCACCTATAGTGGCCTGGTGAGATGTCGCGATACCGGCCACCTATAGTGGCCTGGTGAGCTGTCGCGATACCGGCCACCTATAGTGGCCTGGTGAGCTGTCGCGATACCGGCCACCTATAGTGGCCTGGTGAGCTGTCGCGATACCGGCCACCTATAGTGGCCTGGTGAGATGTCGCGATACCGGCCACCTATAGTGGCCTGGTGAGCTGTCGCGATACCGGCCACCTATAGTGGCCTGGTGAGCTATCGCGATACCGGCCACCTATAGCGGCCTGGTGAGCTATCGCGATACCGGCCACCTATAGTGGCCTGGTGAGCTGTCGCGATACCGGCCACCTATAGTGGCCTGGTGAGCTGTCGCGATACCGGCCACCTATAGTGGCCTGGTGAGCTGTCGCGATACGCCACCTATAGCGGCCTGGTGAGATGTCGCGATACCGGCCACCTATAGTGGCCTGGTGAGCTGTCTCGATACCGGCCACCTATAGTGGCCTGGTGAGCTGTCGCGATACCGGCCACCTATAGTGGCCTGGTGAGCTGTCTCGATACCGGCCACCTATAGTGGCCTGGTGAGCTGTCGCGATACCGGCCACCTATAGTGGCCTGGTGAGCTGTCGCGATACCGGTCACCTATAGTGGCCTGGTGAGATGTCGCGATACCGGCCACCTAAGTGGCCTGGTGAGCCTGTCTCGATACCGGCCACCTATAGTGGCCTGGTGAGATGTCGCGATACCGGCCACCTATAGTGGCCTGGTGAGCTGCGCGATACCGGCCACCTATAGTGGCCTGGTGAGCTGTCGCGATACCGGCCACCTATAGTGGCCTGGTGAGCTGTCGCGATACCGGCCACCTATAGTGGCCTGGTGAGCTGTCGCGATACCGGCCACCTATAGTGGCCTGGTGAGATGTCGCGATACCGGCCACCTATAGTGGCCTGGTGAGCTGTCGCGATACCGGCCACCTATAGTGGCCTGGTGAGCTATCGCGATACCGGCCACCTATAGCGGCCTGGTGAGCTATCGCGATACCGGCCACCTATAGTGGCCTGGTGAGCTGTCGCGATACCGGCCACCTATAGTGGCCTGGTGAGCTGTCGCGATACCGGCCACCTATAGTGGCTGGTGAGCTGTCGCGATACCGGCCACCTATAGTGGCCTGGTGAGCTGTCGCGATACCGGCCACCTATAGTGGCCTGGTGAGCTGTCGCGATACCGGCCACCTATAGTGGCCTGGTGAGCTGTCGCGATACCGGCCACCTATAGTGGCCTGGTGAGATGTCGCGATACCGGCCACCTATGTGGCCTGGTGAGCTGTCGCGATACCGGCCACCTATAGTGGCCTGGTGAGCTGTCGCGATACCGGCCACCTATAGTGGCCTGGTGAGCTGTCGCGATACCGGCCACCTATAGTGGCCTGGTGAGATGTCGCGATACCGGCCACCTATAGTGGCCTGGTGAGCTGTCGCGATACCGGCCACCTATAGTGGCCTGGTGAGCTGTCGCGATACCGGCCACCTATAGTGGCCTGGTGAGCTGTCGCGATACCGGCCACCTATAGTGGCCTGGTGAGCTGTCGCGATACCGGCCACCTATAGTGGCCTGGTGAGCTGTCGCGATACCGGCCACCTATAGTGGCCTGGTGAGCTGTCGCGATACCGGCCACCTATAGTGGCCTGGTGAGCTGTCGCGATACCGGCCACCTATAGTGGCCTGGTGAGCTGTCGCGATACCGGCCACCTATAGTGGCCTGGTGAGCTGTCGCGATACCGGCCACCTATAGTGGCCTGGTGAGCTGTCGCGATACCGGCCACCTATAGTGGCCTGGTGAGCTGTCGCGATACCGGCCACCTATAGTGGCCTGGTGAGCTGTCGCGATACCGGCCACCTATAGTGGCCTGGTGAGCTGTCGCGATACCGGCCACCTATAGTGGCCTGGTGAGCTGTCGCGATACGGCCACCTATAGTGGCCTCTGGTGAGCTGTCGCGATACCGGCCACCTATAGTGGCCTGGTGAGCTGTCGCGATACCGTCACCTATAGTGGCCTGGTGAGCTGTCGCGATACCGGCCACCTATAGTGGCCTGGTGAGCTGTCGCGATACCGGCCACCTATAGTGGCCTGGTGAGATGTCGCGATACCGGCCACCTATAGTGGCCTGTGAGATTTCGCGATACCGGCCACCTATAGTGGCCTGGTGAGATTTCGCGATACCGGCCACCAAAAGTGGCCTGGTGAGCTGTCGCGATAACGCCACCTATAGTGGCCTGGTGAGATGTCGCGATACCGGCCACCTATAGTGGCCTGGTGGGCTGTCGCGATACCGGTCACCTATAGTGGCCTGGTGAGCTGTCGCGATACCGGCCACCTATAGTGGCCTGGTGGGCTGTCGCGATACCGGCCACCTATAGTGGCCTGGTGAGCTGTCGCGATACCGGCCACCTATAGTGGCCTGGTGAGCTGTCGCGATACGGCCACCTATAGTGGCCTGGTGAGCTGTCTCGATACCGGCCACCTATAGTGGCCTGGTGAGCTGTCGCGATACCGGCCACCTATAGTGGCCTGGTGAGCTGTCGCCGATACCGGCCACCTATAGTGGCCTGGTGAGCTGTCGCGATACCGGCCACCTATAGTGGCCTGGTGAGCTGTCGCGATACCGGCACCTATAGTGGCCTGGTGAGATGTCGCGATACCGGCACCTATAGTGGCCTGGTGAGCTGTCGCGATACCGGCCACCTATAGTGCCTGGTGAGCTGTCGCGATACCGGCCACCTATAGTGGCCTGGTGAGATGTCGCGATACCGGCCCCCTATAGTGGCCTGGTGAGCTGTCGCGATACCGGCCACCTATAGTGGCCTGGTGAGCTGTCGCGATACCGGCCACCTATAGTGGCCTGGTGAGCTGTCGCGATACCGGCCACCTATAGCGGCCTGGTGAGCTGTCTCGATACCGGCCACCTATAGTGGCCTGGTGAGCTGTCGCGATACCGGCCACCTATAGTGGCCTGGTGAGATGTCGCGATAGACCGGCCACCTATAGTGGCCTGGTGAGCTGTCTCGATACCGGCCACCTATAGTGGCCTGGTGAGATGTCGCGATACCGGCCACCTATAGTGGCCTGGTGAGCTGTCGCGATACCGGCCACCTATAGTGGCCTGGTGAGCTGTCGCGATCCGGCCACCTATAGTCGGCCTGGTGAGCTGTCGCGATACCGGCCACCTATAGTGGCCTGGTGAGATGTCGCGATACCGGCCACCTATAGTGGCCTGGTGAGCTGTCGCGATACCGGCCACCTATAGTGGCCCTGTGAGCTATCGCGATACCGGCCACCTATAGCGGCCTGGTGAGCTATCGCGATACCGGCCACCCGTTAGTGGCCTGGGTGAGCTGTCCTCGATACCGGCCACCTATAGTGGCCTGGTGAGGCTGTCGCGATACCGGCCACCTATAGCGGCCTGGTGAGATGTCGCGATACCTGCCACCTATAGTGGCCTGGTGAGCTGTCGCGATACCGGCCACCTATAGTGGCCTGGTGAGCTGTCGCGATACCGGCCACCTATAGTGGCCTGTGAGCTGTCCGCGATACCGGCCACCTATAGTGGCCTGGTGAGATGTCCGCGATACGGCCACCTATAGTGGCCTGGTGAGCTGT
>CATOVK010000036.1:0-118162 GCA_951905685.1 Eumerus sabulonum
GTGGCCGGCTGGCTATAGCCGCCGACACACTATATATGTGTCGGCTGGCTATAGCCGCCGATTCACTATATATGTGTCGGCTGGCTATAGCCGCCGATTCACTATATATGTGTCGGCTGGCTATAGCCGCCGATTCACTATATATGTGTCGGCTGGCTATAGCCGCCGATTCACTATATATGTGTCGGCTGGCTATAGCCGCCGATTCACTATATATGTGTCGGCTGGCTATAGCCGCCGATTCACTATATATGTGTCGGCTGGCTATAGCCGCCGATTCACTATATATGTGTCGGCTGGCTATAGCCGCCGATTCACTATATATGTGTCGGCTGGCTATAGCCGCCGATTCACTATATATGTGTCGGCTGGCTATAGCCGCCGATTCACTATATATGTGTCGGCTGGCTATAGCCGCCGATTCACTATATATGTGTCGGCTGGCTATAGCCGCCGATTCACTATATATGTGTCGGCTGGCTATAGCCGCCGATTCACTATATATGTGTCGGCTGGCTATAGCCGCCGATTCACTATATATGTGTCGGCTGGCTATAGCCGCCGATTCACTATATATGTGTCGGCTGGCTATAGCCGCCGATTCACTATATATGTGTCGGCTGGCTATAGCCGCCGATTCACTATATATGTGTCGGCTGGCTATAGCCGCCGATTCACTATATATGTGTCGGCTGGCTATAGCCGCCGATTCACTATATATGTGTCGGCTGGCTATAGCCGCCGATTCACTATATATGTGTCGGCTGGCTATAGCCGCCGATTCACTATATATGTGTCGGCTGGCTATAGCCGCCGATTCACTATATATGTGTCGGCTGGCTATAGCCGCCGATTCACTATATATGTGTCGGCTGGCTATAGCCGCCGATTCACTATATATGTGTCGGCTGGCTATAGCCGCCGATTCACTATATATGTGTCGGCTGGCTATAGCCGCCGATTCACTATATATGTGTCGGCTGGCTATAGCCGCCGATTCACTATATATGTGTCGGCTGGCTATAGCCGCCGATTCACTATATATGTGTCGGCTGGCTATAGCCGCCGATTCACTATATATGTGTCGGCTGGCTATAGCCGCCGATTCACTATATATGTGTCGGCTGGCTATAGCCGCCGATTCACTATATATGTGTCGGCTGGCTATAGCCGCCGATTCACTATATATGTGTCGGCTGGCTATAGCCGCCGATTCACTATATATGTGTCGGCTGGCTATAGCCGCCGATTCACTATATATGTGTCGGCTGGCTATAGCCGCCGATTCACTATATATGTGTCGGCTGGCTATAGCCGCCGATTCACTATATATGTGTCGGCTGGCTATAGCCGCCGATTCACTATATATGTGTCGGCTGGCTATAGCCGCCGATTCACTATATATGTGTCGGCTGGCTATAGCCGCCGATTCACTATATATGTGTCGGCTGGCTATAGCCGCCGATTCACTATATATGTGTCGGCTGGCTATAGCCGCCGATTCACTATATATGTGTCGGCTGGCTATAGCCGCCGATTCACTATATATGTGTCGGCTGGCTATAGCCGCCGATTCACTATATATGTGTCGGCTGGCTATAGCCGCCGATTCACTATATATGTGTCGGCTGGCTATAGCCGCCGATTCACTATATATGTGTCGGCTGGCTATAGCCGCCGATTCACTATATATGTGTCGGCTGGCTATAGCCGCCGATTCACTATATATGTGTCGGCTGGCTATAGCCGCCGATTCACTATATATGTGTCGGCTGGCTATAGCCGCCGATTCACTATATATGTGTCGGCTGGCTATAGCCGCCGATTCACTATATATGTGTCGGCTGGCTATAGCCGCCGATTCACTATATATGTGTCGGCTGGCTATAGCCGCCGATTCACTATATATGTGTCGGCTGGCTATAGCCGCCGATTCACTATATATGTGTCGGCTGGCTATAGCCGCCGATTCACTATATATGTGTCGGCTGGCTATAGCCGCCGATTCACTATATATGTGTCGGCTGGCTATAGCCGCCGATTCACTATATATGTGTCGGCTGGCTATAGCCGCCGATTCACTATATATGTGTCGGCTGGCTATAGCCGCCGATTCACTATATATGTGTCGGCTGGCTATAGCCGCCGATTCACTATATATGTGTCGGCTGGCTATAGCCGCCGATTCACTATATATGTGTCGGCTGGCTATAGCCGCCGATTCACTATATATGTGTCGGCTGGCTATAGCCGCCGATTCACTATATATGTGTCGGCTGGCTATAGCCGCCGATTCACTATATATGTGTCGGCTGGCTATAGCCGCCGATTCACTATATATGTGTCGGCTGGCTATAGCCGCCGATTCACTATATATGTGTCGGCTGGCTATAGCCGCCGATTCACTATATATGTGTCGGCTGGCTATAGCCGCCGATTCACTATATATGTGTCGGCTGGCTATAGCCGCCGATTCACTATATATGTGTCGGCTGGCTATAGCCGCCGATTCACTATATATGTGTCGGCTGGCTATAGCCGCCGATTCACTATATATGTGTCGGCTGGCTATAGCCGCCGATTCACTATATATGTGTCGGCTGGCTATAGCCGCCGATTCACTATATATGTGTCGGCTGGCTATAGCCGCCGATTCACTATATATGTGTCGGCTGGCTATAGCCGCCGATTCACTATATATGTGTCGGCTGGCTATAGCCGCCGATTCACTATATATGTGTCGGCTGGCTATAGCCGCCGATTCACTATATATGTGTCGGCTGGCTATAGCCGCCGATTCACTATATATGTGTCGGCTGGCTATAGCCGCCGATTCACTATATATGTGTCGGCTGGCTATAGCCGCCGATTCACTATATATGTGTCGGCTGGCTATAGCCGCCGATTCACTATATATGTGTCGGCTGGCTATAGCCGCCGATTCACTATATATGTGTCGGCTGGCTATAGCCGCCGATTCACTATATATGTGTCGGCTGGCTATAGCCGCCGATTCACTATATATGTGTCGGCTGGCTATAGCCGCCGATTCACTATATATGTGGCCGGCTGGCTATAGCCGCCGACCCACTATATATGTGGCCGGCTGGCTATAGCCGCCGATTCACTATATATGTGCCGGCTGGATATAGCCGCCGATTCACTATATATGTGGCCGGCTGGCTATAGCCGCCGACCCACTATATATGTGGCCGGCTGGCTATAGTCGCCGACCCACTATATGTGTGGCCGGCTGGGTAAAGCCGCCGATTTACTATATATGTATGTACCCGGCTGGCCATAGCCCCGATTCACTATATACATATGTGTCGGCTGGCTATAGCCGCCGATTCACTATATATGTGTCGGCTGGCTATAGCCGCCGATTCACTATATATGTGTCGGCTGGCTATAGCCGCCGATTCACTATATATGTGTCGGCTGGCTATAGCCGCCGATTCACTATATATGTGTCGGCTGGCTATAGCCGCCGATTCACTATATATGTGTCGGCTGGCTATAGCCGCCGATTCACTATATATGTGTCGGCTGGCTATAGCCGCCGATTCACTATATATGTGTCGGCTGGCTATAGCCGCCGATTCACTATATATGTGTCGGCTGGCTATAGCCGCCGATTCACTATATATGTGTCGGCTGGCTATAGCCGCCGATTTACTATATATGTGTCGGCTGGCTATAGCCGCCGATTCACTATATATGTGTCGGCTGGCTATAGCCGCCGATTCACTATATATGTGTCGGCTGGCTATAGCCGCCGATTCACTATATATGTGTCGGCCGGCTATAGCCGCCGATTCACTATAAATGTGTCGGCTGGCTATAGCCGCCGATTCACTATATATGTGTCGGCTTGCTATAGCCGCCGATTCACTATATACATATGTGTCGGCTGGCTATAGCCGCCGATTCACTATATATGTGTCGGCTGGCTATAGCCGCCGATTCACTATATACATATGTGTCGGCTGGCTATAGCCGCCGATTCACTATATATGTGTCGGCTGGCTATAGCCGCCGATTCACTATATATGTGTCGGCTGGCTATAGCCGCCGATTCACTATATACATATGTGTCGGCTGGCTATAGCCGCCGATTCACTATATACATATGTGTCGGCTGGCTATAGCCGCCGATTCACTATATATGTGTCGGCTGGCTATAGCCGCCGATTCACTATATATGTGTCGGCTGGCTATAGCCGCCGATTCACTATATATGTGTCGGCTGGCTATAGCCGCCGATTCACTATATATGTGTCGGCTGGCTATAGCCGCCGATTCACTATATATGTGTCGGCTGGCTATAGCCGCCGATTCACTATATATGTGTCGGCTGGCTATAGCCGCCGATTCACTATATATGTGTCGGCTGGCTATAGCCGCCGATTCACTATATATGTGTCGGCTGGCTATAGCCGCCGATTCACTATATATGTGTCGGCTGGCTATAGCCGCCGATTCACTATATATGTGTCGGCTGGCTATAGCCGCCGATTCACTATATATGTGTCGGCTGGCTATAGCCGCCGATTCACTATATATGTGTCGGCTGGCTATAGCCGCCGATTCACTATATATGTGTCGGCTGGCTATAGCCGCCGATTCACTATATATGTGTCGGCTGGCTATAGCCGCCGATTCACTATATATGTGTCGGCTGGCTATAGCCGCCGATTCACTATATATGTGTCGGCTGGCTATAGCCGCCGATTCACTATATATGTGTCGGCTGGCTATAGCCGCCGATTCACTATATATGTGTCGGCTGGCTATAGCCGCCGATTCACTATATATGTGTCGGCTGGCTATAGCCGCCGATTCACTATATATGTGGCCGGTTGGCTATAGCCGCCGACCCACTATATATGTGGCCGGCTGGCTATAGCCGCCGATTCACTATATACATACATATGTACCCGGCTGGCTATAGCCACCGACCCACTATATATGGCTATAGCCGCCGATTCACTATATATGTGTCGGTTGGCTATAGCCGCCGACCCACTATATATGTGGCCGGCTGGCTTTAGCCGCCGATTCACTATATATGTGTCGGCTGGCTATAGCCGCCGATTCAATATATATGTGTCGGCTGGCTATAGCCGCCGATTCACTATATATGTGTCGGCTGGCTATAGCCGCCGATTCACTATATATGTGTCGGCTGGCTATAGCCGCCGATTCACTATATATGTGCCGGTTGGCTATAGCCGCCGACCCACTATATATGTGGCCGGCTGGCTATAGCCGCCGATTCACTATATACATATGTACCCGGCTGGCTATAGCCGCCGACCGACTATATATGTGGCCGGCTGGCTATGGCCGCCGACCGACTATATATGTGGCCGGCTGGCTATAGCCACCGACCCACTATATATGTGGCCGGGTGGCTATAGCCGTCGATTCACTATATATGTGTCGGTTGGCTATAGCCGCCGACCCACTATATATGTGGCCGGCTGGCTATAGCCGCCGATTCACTATATACATACATATGTACCCGGCTGGCTATAGCCACCGACCCACTATATATGTGGCCGGCTGGCTATAGCCGCCGATTCACTATATATGTGTCGGTTGGCTATAGCCGCCGACCCACTATATATGTGGCCGGCTGGCTTTAGCCACCGACCCACTATATATGTGGCCGGCTGGCTATAGCCGCCACCCCACTGTATATGTGGCCGGCTGGCTATAACCGCCGACGCACTATATATGTGGCCGGCTGGCTATAGCCGCCGACACACTATATATGTGGCCGGCTGGCTATAGCCGCCGACACACTATATATGTGGCCGGCTGGCTATTGCCGCCGATCCACTATATATGTGGCCGGCTGGCTATAGCCTCCGATTCGCTATATATGTGGCCGGCTGGCTATAGCCGCCGACCGACTGTATATGTGGCCGGCTGGCTATAGCCGCCGACCGACTGTATATGTGGCCGGCTGGCTATAGCCGCCGACCGACTGTATATGTGGCCGGCTGGCTATAGCCGCCGATTCACTATATATGTGTCGGCTGGCTATAGCCGCCGATTCACTATATATGTGTCGGCTGGCTATAGCCGCCGATTCACTATATATGTGTCGGCTGGCTATAGCCGCCGATTCACTATATATGTGTCGGCTGGCTATAGCCGCCGATTCACTATATATGTGTCGGCTGGCTATAGCCGCCGATTCACTATATATGTGTCGGCTGGCTATAGCCGCCGATTCACTATATATGTGTCGGCTGGCTATAGCCGCCGATTCACTATATATGTGTCGGCTGGCTATAGCCGCCGATTCACTATATATGTGTCGGCTGGCTATAGCCGCCGATTCACTATATATGTGTCGGCTGGCTATAGCCGCCGATTCACTATATATGTGTCGGCTGGCTATAGCCGCCGATTCACTATATATGTGTCGGCTGGCTATAGCCGCCGATTCACTATATATGTGTCGGCTGGTTATAGCCGCCGATTCACTATATATGTGTCGGCTGGCTATAGCCGCCGATTCACTATATATGTGTCGGCTGGCTATAGCCGCCGATTCACTATATATGTGTCGGCTGGCTATAGCCGCCGATTCACTATATATGTGTCGGCTGGCTATAGCCGCCGATTCACTATATATGTGTCGGCTGGCTATAGCCGCCGATTCACTATATATGTGTCGGCTGGCTATAGCCGCCGATTCACTATATATGTGTCGGCTGGCTATAGCCGCCGATTCACTATATATGTGTCGGCTGGCTATAGCCGCCGATTCACTATATATGTGTCGGCTGGCTATAGCCGCCGATTCACTATATATGTGTCGGCTGGCTATAGCCGCCGATTCACTATATATGTGTCGGCTGGCTATAGCCGCCGATTCACTATATATGTGTCGGCTGGCTATAGCCGCCGATTCACTATATATGTGTCGGCTGGCTATAGCCGCCGATTCACTATATATGTGTCGGCTGGCTATAGCCGCCGATTCACTATATATGTGTCGGCTGGCTATAGCCGCCGATTCACTATATATGTGTCGGCTGGCTATAGCCGCCGATTCACTATATATGTGTCGGCTGGCTATAGCCGCCGATTCACTATATATGTGTCGGCTGGCTATAGCCGCCGATTCACTATATATGTGTCGGCTGGCTATAGCCGCCGATTCACTATATATGTGTCGGCTGGCTATAGCCGCCGATTCACTATATATGTGTCGGCTGGCTATAGCCGCCGATTCACTATATATGTGTCGGCTGGCTATAGCCGCCGATTCACTATATATGTGTCGGCTGGCTATAGCCGCCGATTCACTATATATGTGTCGGCTGGCTATAGCCGCCGATTCACTATATATGTGTCGGCTGGCTATAGCCGCCGATTCACTATATATGTGTCGGCTGGCTATAGCCGCCGATTCACTATATATGTGTCGGCTGGCTATAGCCGCCGATTCACTATATATGTGTCGGCTGGCTATAGCCGCCGATTCACTATATATGTGTCGGCTGGCTATAGCCGCCGATTCACTATATATGTGTCGGCTGGCTATAGCCGCCGATTCACTATATATGTGTCGGCTGGCTATAGCCGCCGATTCACTATATATGTGTCGGCTGGCTATAGCCGCCGATTCACTATATATGTGTCGGCTGGCTATAGCCGCCGATTCACTATATATGTGTCGGCTGGCTATAGCCGCCGATTCACTATATATGTGTCGGCTGGCTATAGCCGCCGATTCACTATATATGTGTCGGCTGGCTATAGCCGCCGATTCACTATATATGTGTCGGCTGGCTATAGCCGCCGATTCACTATATATGTGTCGGCTGGCTATAGCCGCCGATTCACTATATATGTGTCGGCTGGCTATAGCCGCCGATTCACTATATATGTGTCGGCTGGCTATAGCCGCCGATTCACTATATATGTGTCGGCTGGCTATAGCCGCCGATTCACTATATATGTGTCGGCTGGCTATAGCCGCCGATTCACTATATATGTGTCGGCTGGCTATAGCCGCCGATTCACTATATATGTGTCGGCTGGCTATAGCCGCCGATTCACTATATATGTGTCGGCTGGCTATAGCCGCCGATTCACTATATATGTTTCGGCTGGCTATAGCCGCCGATTCACTATATATGTATCGGCTGGCTATAGCCGCCGATTCACTATATATGTGTCGGCTGGCTATAGCCGCCGATTCACTATATATGTGTCGGCTGGCTATAGCCGCCGATTCACTATATATGTGTCGGCTGGCTATAGCCGCCGATTCACTATATATGTTTCGGCTGGCTATAGCCGCCTGTCATCGAGCGTAATCGGGGAACTTAAGTTCAATTATGAATATTATAGTTTTGTTCTGGCAACGTCGTGGGGAGAATAATTATTTGGGCTATTTGAGCAATTCATGGCCAAACGTCAAAATCAGGAAGAAGTTTTTTTTTGTTTCTTGTTTCTCAAAAAACACATGCGAGAGGTTTGAGGTTACCCCCACGACGTTGGCCGTAGTTAGGTTTTTTTGTAAGTTTCCTACCAATGTAAGTAAGGATTTTTTTAGTTTTTTCTTATTTCGTTAATTTCTGTTTGAACTTAGGAAATAAAATCGAAACGTTTTTAAAAAAAAAGGGATCTTTATTATTGGACCAGGAACCAGACGTACAACTGCGGCGCAACATAATTTTATTTCATTGATTTTCATCGTTTCATCGTTTGCTACTTCGGGAGTTCATAGCAAGATGCCAGTAGAGCACAGCTGCACAGCTCCAAGCTGCCGCCTGCCCGATGACGACGCTATGGTTCCATGTGAAACTTGCGGACGCTGGTGGCACTACGCCTGTGCCGAGTTCAACCCTGATCTGTTTGACACAGCTACTCCCTGGTTTTGTGGCTCGAAGGATTGCGGGGTTCAAGAAGGTCGTAGTAAAGAAGCTAGCTTAGCTCTAAAGGTGAACACTGGTTCGGATGTCCTACCTTCGGTAGATGTTTTGATTGAGGCGGCGAAAGCAGCTCAGTCGACTGTTGAGGAGAGAGACAGAGAAATCGCCATGCTGAAGGAAGAGATGGACAAACTCAAGAATCAGATGGAAGTAGCATCTGTGTCTCCAGTTCGACAAGTTGTAGATGTTGGACAATCTGTGGAAGTAACGGAGCTTACCAGCGATAGGCTGGAAGCAATTCGGCAAATTAGCTGCAGACACCGACAAATTGTGGCAAGTTCCCACCACGCTTCCCACTCTACTCCCGTGGCAAGCAAGCCTGCAGATGAAAAGATCACCCAGGCGAATGTTAAACCTTGCCATCAAGATAATTCTGATTACAGTCGCCATCAGTCAGATATGGCCAAATTATTGACGATCTTGAATCGAAGTCAGGTGCAGGAGTTGCCGTCCTTCTCAGGACAGGACAAGAGGGAATGGCCTTATTTTGAATCCGTGTTTAAGTCATCCACGCTAGAGGGAAGTTACAATGGTAAGGAAAACGTTGCTCGTCTAAGGAAAGCATTGACAGGCGAAGCTCATCACCTCGTTAGCGATCGTTTGAGGTATTCGACAGATGCAGATGGAATCATGGTTTCGTTGCGCGCAATTTATGGAAGGCCCGATGTTTTAGCGCACAATCTCACATCGAATCTTCTTAAATTGCCAGCGTTGAGCTCAGGCAGTGATACAAGACTTCGTCAATGGGCTGTGACGTTGAATGGGCTTGTCGCGGATATCAGGTCCATGGAGTTGGAGAGGGAACTCGACAACAACTACGTTTTGACGGACCTAGCAAGCAAATTACCTCCTGCGCTGTACCATGACTGGCAGAAGCGAAAGCTAACGAAGCTTCATGCAAATTTAGGGGATTTTGCGGTGTTCCTCACAGAGAAGTTGTTTGATTTGCCGCCGGAGATATCGAAACCAGGAAGGTCCTCAGCTTGTGAGAAAGTGAACGGTTCAAGTTCATCCCGAAGAGTGCTAACTCATCAACCAGTTTCCTCCAGTAGTGCTTGCGTCAAGTGCGGAGATTGCCAACATGGTTTAAGTGAGTGCAGAGAGTTTTCAGCTCTCACCACGGCTGAAAAGCTCGTCTTTGCGAAAGACAAGGCGATCTGCTTTAGATGTTTGAACCCGGCCCCACATAAGTGGAGATTTTGTTCACAAGAGAAGAGATGTGGTATTGGAGGTTGTGCGAAACACCACCATCCATTACTTCATCCATCAAGTTCTAAGCCATCTTTAAATTCATCAGCTCCACCTTTCGTCCCACCACCACAGATTCATTCGTCGCATGTAGGAGTTAAGTCTCCAGTGATGTTCAAAGTAGTTCCTATACGTTTATACGGGAATAACAATAAATCGTTGGACACGTTTGCCTTTTTGGATGACGGCTCTTCAATTACGATGGTTGAGAAGGACGTCTCCGATCAACTGGAGTTAGTAGGTGAATCAGAGCAGCTAACACTCCAATGGACAAAGGGAGTCTCCAGAGTCGAGGATTCATTGCGGACCAGTTTATGTGTTTCTGCCGTGAACAAGCGCAAGCGGCACATGCTAAGGGACATATATACTGTCAAGGATCTGGAGTTGCCGTGTCAAAGTATCAACACTGCTGTTTTAAAGGAGATGTATCCCCATCTTAAGGGCTTGCCGTTGACAGATCTCCATGATGCGAAGCCGAAAATTCTGCTGGGCTTAGATCAAGCCAAGTTCCTTTTGGGGCGTTGCCAGCGGTCTGGGACAGAGGAAGAGCCACATGCTATTAAGACAATTCTCGGCTGGACCGTTTTCGGAAAAACAAATTTGAAACCCAACGTTTTTTGTGTTAATCCGCCAAGAAGGCCCTCGCAATTGTACTTTCACGACAGCAACAAGCAGGATGAAGAGCTACATGATCTAGTTAGACGTCACTTTACAACCGAGGAGTTTGGAGTGCGACCTCCAAGGCGTAACTTCGTGTGCCAGGCAGACAGCCGGGCTTTAGAAGTGATGGAGCGGACTCTGCGTCAAGTTGGAGATTAGTATGAAATTGGCTTACTATGGGACTCGGACGAGGTGAAGCTTCCGGATAGTTACCCCATGGCTGAGAAACGACTTATTAGCTTGGAAAAGTCGTTGCTGAAGAATCCTGAGTTGTTAGAGTGGAAGAACCAGCACATGCGCGAATTGGTAGCAAAAGGATATGCAAGGATTGCTTCAGATGAGGAGCTAAGCCGAGAATGGGCAAGAGTTTGGTATGCCCCGACATTTATCGTCTTAAACAAGAACAAGGTTCCCCCAAAGCCAAGGGACGTGTCTGACGTAGCCGCAAAGGTGAATGGAGTTTGCTTGAATTCGCATTTATTAAAGGGTCCAGATAACTTGGTACCTCTTCACGCCGGACTGTTCAAGTTTCGCGAGCGTCAAATTGCTGTCAATGCAGACGTTCGCGAGATGTTCCATCGGATAAGGATCAGAGAAGCAGATCAACAGTGCCAGCGGATTCTCTGGAGAGACGGTGACACTTCTCGAAAGCCCTCAGTTTACATCATGCAGGTGATGATGTTTGGGCCTCGATGCTCTCCCGCTTCCGCACAATTCGTCAAGAATTATCACGCTAATCTTTTCCGAGAGCAGTGTCCTGAGGCAGTGGATGGTCTAGTCAACCGCACGTATGTAGACGACTATTTCAATAGCCACGACACGGTGGAAGGAGCGGTGGCTGTGAGTAGGGACGCCATTAGAATCTGCAGATCAATGAATTTCGACCTGGTGGGATTTCAGTCGAACAGTCGAGCGTTTTTAGAGCAGATACCCGAAGCGAATATTAAGACAAGCTTGGTCAGCATTGATCCCAACGAATCTGAAAGTTACGTGACCAAGATTTTGGGAATGTTTTGGCATTCCTCATCGGATCATCTGATTTATAAGCTGACTGAGGATGAAAGCTTGAGAAGGATGACGCAGCCGGGAGCTGAAATTTCGAAACGACAGATTCTAAGGACTATCATGAGGATTTTTGACCCTCTTGGCCTAATTTCCTGTTTCATCATTCGGGGCCGAGTTATTTTGCAGGAAATTTGGCGTGAGGGCTTCGACTGGGACGAGCCAATATCCGGTGTGTTGAAATGTCAGTGGCTGCAGTTCATGAAGTGTTTAAGGCAAATTGAAGAGGTAAAGATTCCCCGTCCGTACACGTCTAGGAACCCCGACTCCTCTAGGGTAAGTTTGGTCGTTTTTGTGGACGCCTCAGAGAAAGCCTTTGCCGCTGTATCGTATTGGCGTTTCGATCAAAATGGGAAGGTGGAGATAGCGCTCGCCATGGCAAAAGCGAAGGTGGCACCAGTTAAGAAATTGTCGGTGCCCCGCTTGGAGTTGCAGGCGGCCGTGCTTGGTGTGCGGGTTGCAGATACAATTAAAAAATCCCACGCAATCCATCCTGAAGAGGTGATTTTCCTGTCCGACTCTAAGACCGTGCTCTCATGGATCAATACGTCCAAGTTCCAGTTTCCATCTTTTGTGGCAGTTCGTGTTGGTGAGATTTTGGAAATGACTGATCCGAATCAATGGTGGTTTGTGGGGACTGCGGATAACGTTGCCGACGACGGAACCAGATGGTGTGAGCGGACAGTGAGCTTTGATAGCAGCAGGTGGTTTGCAGGACCTGCATTTTTGAAGCGTTCCCAAGCTGATTGGCCCATACGCCTAGGCAAAGCTGTTTCCAATGAGGTAAGCGAGCTTGTTTTGATTCCTAAATTCTCCGTGAATGTGCACCAGCGAAACATTTCCTACGGGATTTTCGATGAGTTGCGGCCGAGGTTTCGTTCAAGATGGTTTTCGGCGGTCAGAGTGCTGGTATTGCTACTTCGTTTTAAGGACATTCTAAGAAGGAGAGTAACCGAAAAGGAATTTTTCGCAACACCGTTGGAAATTCTTCGCGCTGAGAACTGGTTATTTAGGAAGATCCAACTGGAGGCCTTTCCTGGTGAAGTTGCTTGCATGCATTCCAAACGAGGCTTAAAGCCCACGAGTCCTTTATTGAGTTTGTCGCCGTTTATGGATGAGGAGGGCACAATGCGCTTAAGTTCGAGAGTGCAGGGGGCGAATATCTCCTACGCCGCGCGTAATCCAGCCATCTTACCCAAATCCCATCCGTTAGTAGATTTACTGGTGCAACATCATCATGAGGCAAATCTTCATGCGGGAACAGCAACAACGATTTCGGACATCAGGGAGAGGGCTTGGATTATAAGCATCCGTGGAGCAATAGCGCGAGTCAAATCACGGTGTTTTATGTGTAAGAGGCTCAAGGCGAACCCAGTTATGCCTCTGATGGGTCAGCTACCCGAAGGCCGGTTAGCTTTCGATTTGAGACCCTTTACTCACGTTGGCGTGGACTGCTTTGGACCAATGAACGTAAAATATGGAAGAGGTACGGCTAAGCGATATGGGATGATATTTACTTGTTTAAGTTTTCGGGCCGTGCACATTGAGGTTCTCAATGATCTTAGTTTGGACCAATGTACTATGGCGTTGCGCCGATTTCTCATCATCCGTGTCGTCACCAAATTTATTTATAGTGACAATGGTCTCAACTTCGTCGGGACAAGGAATCGATTGGAGAGGGACATCAAGGAGATGGAGGGCGCTCTGAGTGAGTACTGCGCAAAATACGAGGGGATAGTTTGGCGTTTTATCCCAGCGTATTCGCCATGGATGGGTGGAGCATGGGAGCGGCTTATCAAATCCATCAAGTCCAGCATGGATTTTATCTTAAGAGGAGTGACTCCTCGAGAGGACGTTCTCCTGAATGCGTTAATGGAGGCCCAGGGGCAGATTAACAAGCGGCCGCTAACTCACATACCCGTTGACCCAGACGATCCAAAGCCACTTACGCCGAATTCAATTCTTTTCGGGGACGGCGACCGAGATGTTACAGCACCTGGAGTTTTCTCGGGACATGATCAGTGGAGTAAGTTGTATAGTCGACGAGCGCAGCATTTGATGAGAATGTTCACAAGGCGTTGGTACTCTGAGTACCTTCCGGAGATTACCAGGCGCTCAAAGTGGTACAAGGATACGAAGCCGGTGGTGGTCGGCAGCATTGTACTTGTGGTGGAGCCAGGTGAAGTTCGATCTGCGTGGAAGCTTGGGAGAGTTACACGGGTTTACCCCGGACCGGACGGAGCTGTGCGGACTGCTGATGTTTGCTTGTCAAGTGGAGCAGTAATGGCGAAAAGGTCGGTTGGAAGGCTCGCTGTTTTGGATTTGGAGTCTTCGCCCTAGAGCATCAGACGGGCCGCGGGATGTCATCGAGCGTAATCGGGGAACTTAAGTTCAATTATGAATATTATAGTTTTGTTCTGGCAACGTCGTGGGGAGAATAATTATTTGGGCTATTTGAGCAATTCATGGCCAAACGTCAAAATCAGGAAGAAGTTTTTTTTTGTTTCTTGTTTCTCAAAAAACACATGCGAGAGGTTTGAGGTTACCCCCACGACGTTGGCCGTAGTTAGGTTTTTTTGTAAGTTTCCTACCAATGTAAGTAAGGATTTTTTTAGTTTTTTCTTATTTCGTTAATTTCTGTTTGAACTTAGGAAATAAAATCGAAACGTTTTTAAAAAAAAAGGGATCTTTATTATTGGACCAGGAACCAGACGTACAACTGCGGCGCAACACCGCCGATTCACTATATATGTGTCGGCTGGCTATAGCCGCTGATTCACTATATATGTGTCGGCTGGCTATAGCCGCCGATTCACTATATATGTGTCGGCTGGCTATAGCCGCCGATTCACTATATATGTGTCGGCTGGCTATAGCCGCCGATTCACTATATATGTGTCGGCTGGGTATAGCCGCCGATTCACTATATATGTGTCGGCTGGCTATAGCCGCCGATTCACTATATATGTGTCGGCTGGCTATAGCCGCCGATTCACTATATATGTGTCGGCCGGCTATAGCCGCCGATTCACTATAAATGTGTCGGCTGGCTATAGCCGCCGATTCACTATATATGTGTCGGCTTGCTATAGCCGCCGATTCACTATATACATATGTGTCCGCTGGCTATAGCCGCCGATTCACTATATACATATGTGTCGGCTGGCTATAGCCGCCGATTCACTATATATGTGTCGGCTGGCTATAGCCGCCGATTCACTATATACATATGTGTCGGCTGGCTATAGCCGCCGATTCACTATATATGTGTCGGCTGGCTATAGCCGCCGATTCACTATATATGTGTCGGCTGGCTATAGCCGCCGATTCACTATATATGTGTCGGCTGGCTATAGCCGCCGATTCACTATATATGTGTCGGCTGGCTATAGCCGCCGATTCACTATATATGTGTCGGCTGGCTATAGCCGCCGATTCACTATATACATATGTGTCGGCTGGCTATAGCCGCCGATTCACTATATATGTGTCGGCTGGCTATAGCCGCCGATTCACTATATACATATGTGTCGGCTGGCTATAGCCGCCGATTCACTATATATGTGTCGGCTGGCTATAGCCGCCGATTCACTATATATGTGTCGGCTGGCTATAGCCGCCGATTCACTATATACATATGTGTCGGCTGGCTATAGCCGCCGATTCACTATATACATATGTGTCGGCTGGCTATAGCCGCCGATTCACTATATACATATGTGTCGGCTGGCTATAGCCGCCGATTCACTATATACATATGTGTCGGCTGGCTATAGCCGCCGATTCACTATATACATATGTGTCGGCTGGCTATAGCCGCCGATTCACTATATACATATGTGTCGGCTGGCTATAGCCGCCGATTCACTATATACATATGTGTCGGCTGGCTATAGCCGCCGATTCACTATATACATATGTGTCGGCTGGCTATAGCCGCCGATTCACTATATACATATGTGTCGGCTGGCTATAGCCGCCGATTCACTATATACATATGTGTCGGCTGGCTATAGCCGCCGATTCACTATATACATATGTGTCGGCTGGCTATAGCCGCCGATTCACTATATACATATGTGTCGGCTGGCTATAGCCGCCGATTCACTATATACATATGTGTCGGCTGGCTATAGCCGCCGATTCACTATATACATATGTGTCGGCTGGCTATAGCCGCCGATTCACTATATACATATGTGTCGGCTGGCTATAGCCGCCGATTCACTATATACATATGTGTCGGCTGGCTATAGCCGCCGATTCACTATATATGTGTCGGCTGGCTATAGCCGCCGATTCACTATATATGTGTCGGCTGGCTATAGCCGCCGATTCACTATATATGTGTCGGCTGGCTATAGCCGCCGATTCACTATATATGTGTCGGCTGGCTATAGCCGCCGATTCACTATATACATATGTGTCGGCTGGCTATAGCCGCCGATTCACTATATATGTGTCGGCTGGCTATAGCCGCCGATTCACTATATATGTGTCGGCTGGCTATAGCCGCCGATTCACTATATATGTGTCGGCTGGCTATAGCCGCCGATTCACTATATATGTGTCGGCTGGCTATAGCCGCCGATTCACTATATATGTGTCGGCTGGCTATAGCCGCCGATTCACTATATATGTGTCGGCTGGCTATAGCCGCCGATTCACTATATATGTGTCGGCTGGCTATAGCCGCCGATTCACTATATATGTGTCGGCTGGCTATAGCCGCCGATTCACTATATATGTGTCGGCTGGCTATAGCCGCCGATTCACTATATATGTGTCGGCTGGCTATAGCCGCCGATTCACTATATATGTGTCGGCTGGCTATAGCCGCCGATTCACTATATATGTGTCGGCTGGCTATAGCCGCCGATTCACTATATATGTGTCGGCTGGCTATAGCCGCCGATTCACTATATATGTGTCGGCTGGCTATAGCCGCCGATTCACTATATATGTGTCGGCTGGCTATAGCCGCCGATTCACTATATACATATGTGTCGGCTGGCTATAGCCGCCGATTCACTATATATGTGTCGGCCGGCTATAGCCGCCGATTCACTATAAATGTGTCGGCTGGCTATAGCCGCCGATTCACTATATATGTGTCGGCTTGCTATAGCCGCCGATTCACTATATATGTGTCGGCTTGCTATAGCCGCCGATTCACTATATACATATGTGTCGGCTGGCTATAGCCGCCGATTCACTATATATGTGTCGGCTGGCTATAGCCGCCGATTCACTATATATGTGTCGGCTGGCTATAGCCGCCGATTCACTATATATGTGTCGGCTGGCTATAGCCGCCGATTCACTATATACATATGTGTCGGCTGGCTATAGCCGCCGATTCACTATATATGTGTCGGCTGGCTATAGCCGCCGATTCACTATATATGTGTCGGCTGGCTATAGCCGCCGATTCACTATATATGTGTCGGCTGGCTATAGCCGCCGATTCACTATATATGTGTCGGCTGGCTATAGCCGCCGATTCACTATATATGTGTCGGCTGGCTATAGCCGCCGATTCACTATATATGTGTCGGCTGGCTATAGCCGCCGATTCACTATATATGTGTCGGCTGGCTATAGCCGCCGATTCACTATATATGTGTCGGCTGGCTATAGCCGCCGATTCACTATATATGTGTCGGCTGGCTATAGCCGCCGATTCACTATATATGTGTCGGCTGGCTATAGCCGCCGATTCACTATATATGTGTCGGCTGGCTATAGCCGCCGATTCACTATATATGTGTCGGCTGGCTATAGCCGCCGATTCACTATATATGTGTCGGCTGGCTATAGCCGCCGATTCACTATATATGTGTCGGCTGGCTATAGCCGCCGATTCACTATATATGTGTCGGCTGGCTATAGCCGCCGATTCACTATATATGTGTCGGCTGGCTATAGCCGCCGATTCACTATATATGTGTCGGCTGGCTATAGCCGCCGATTCACTATATATGTGTCGGCTGGCTATAGCCGCCGATTCACTATATATGTGTCGGCTGGCTATAGCCGCCGATTCACTATATATGTGTCGACTGGCTATAGCCGCCGATTCACTATATATGTGTCGGCTGGCTATAGCCGCCGATTCACTATATATGTGTCGGCTGGCTATAGCCGCCGATTCACTATATATGTGTCGGCTGGCTATAGCCGCCGATTCACTTATATGTGTCCGGCTGGCTATAGCCGCCGATTCACTATATATGTGTCGGCTGGCTATAGCCGCCGATTCACTATATATGTGTCGGCTGGCTATAGGCCGCCGATTCACTATATATGTGTCGGCTGGCTATAGCCGCCGATTCACTATATATGTGTCGGCTGGCTATAGCCGCCGATTCACTATATATGTGTCGGCTGGCTAATAGCCGCCGATTCACTATATACATACATATGTGTCGGCTGGCTATAGCCGCCGATTCACTATATATGTGTCGGCTGGCTATAGCCGCCGATTCACTATATATGTGTCGGCTGGCTATAGCCGCCGATTCACTATATATGTGTCGGCTGGCTATAGCCGCCGATTCACTATATATGTGTCGGCTGGCTATAGCCGCCGATTCACTATATATGTGTCGGCTGGCTATAGCCGCCGATTCACTATATATGTGTCGGCTGGCTATAGCCGCCGATTCACTATATATGTGTCGGCTGGCTATAGCCGCCGATTCACTATAAATGTGTCGGCTGGCTATAGCCGCCGATTCACTATATATGTGTCGGCTGGCTATAGCCGCCGATTCACTATATATGTGTCGGCTGGCTATAGCCGCCGATTCACTATATATGTGCTCGGCTGGCTATAGCCGCCGATTCACTATATATGTGTCGGCTGGCTATAGCCGCCGATTCACTATATATGTGTCGGCTGGCTATAGCCGCCGATTCACTATATATGTGTCGGCTGGCTATAGCCGCCGATTCACTATATATGTGTCGGCTGGCTATAGCCGCCGATTCACTATATATGTGTCGGCTGGCTATAGCCGCCGATTCACTATATATGTGTCGGCTGGCTATAGCCGCCGATTCACTATATATGTGTCGGCTGGCTATAGCCGCCGATTCACTATATATGTGTCGGCTGGCTATAGCCGCCGATTCACTATATATGTGTCGGCTGGCTATAGCCGCCGATTCACTATATATGTGTCGGCTGGCTATAGCCGCCGATTCACTATATATGTGTCGGCTGGCTATAGCCGCCGATTCACTATATATGTGTCGGCTGGCTATAGCCGCCGATTCACTATATATGTGTCGGCTGGCTATAGCCGCCGATTCACTATATATGTGTCGGCTGGCTATAGCCGCCGATTCACTATATATGTGTCGGCTGGCTATAGCCGCCGATTCACTATATATGTGTCGGCTGGCTATAGCCGCCGATTCACTATATATGTGTCGCTGGCTATAGCCGCGATTCACTATATATGTGTCGGCTGGCTATAGCCGCCGATTCACTTATATGTGTCGGCTGGCTATAGCCGCCGATTCACTATATATGTGTCGGCTGGCTATAGCCGCCGATTCACTATATATGTGTCGGCTGGCTATAGCCGCCGATTCACTATATATGTGTCGGCTGGCTATAGCCGCCGATTCACTATATATGTGTCGGCTGGCTATAGCCGCCGATTCACTATATATGTGTCGGCTGGCTATAGCCGCCGATTCACTATATATGTGTCGGCTGGCTATAGCCGCCGATTCACTATATATGTGTCGGCTGGCTATAGCCGCCGATTCACTATATATGTGTCGGCTGGCTATAGCCGCCGATTCACTATATATGTGTCGGCTGGCTATAGCCGCCGATTCACTATATATGTGTCGGCTGGCTATAGCCGCCGATTCACTATATATGTGTCGGCTGGCTATAGCCGCCGATTCACTATATATGTGTCGGCTGGCTATAGCCGCCGATTCACTATATATGTGTCGGCTGGCTATAGCCGCCGATTCACTATATATGTGTCGGCTGGCTATAGCCGCCGATTCACTATATATGTGTCGGCTGGCTATAGCCGCCGATTCACTATATATGTGTCGGCTGGCTATAGCCGCCGATTCACTATATATGTGTCGGCTGGCTATAGCCGCCGATTCACTATATATGTGTCGGCTGGCTATAGCCGCCGATTCACTATATATGTGTCGGCTGGCTATAGCCGCCGATTCACTATATATGTGTCGGCTGGCTATAGCCGCCGATTCACTATATATGTGTCGGCTGGCTATAGCCGCCGATTCACTATATATGTGTCGGCTGGCTATAGCCGCCGATTCACTATATATGTGTCGGCTGGCTATAGCCGCCGATTCACTATATATGTGTCGGCTGGCTATAGCCGCCGATTCACTATATATGTGTCGGCTGGCTATAGCCGCCGATTCACTATATATGTGTCGGCTGGCTATAGCCGCCGATTCACTATATATGTGTCGGCTGGCTATAGCCGCCGATTCACTATATATGTGTCGGCTGGCTATAGCCGCCGATTCACTATATATGTGTCGGCTGGCTATAGCCGCGATTCGCTATATATGTGTCGGCTGGCTATAGCCGCCGATTCACTATATATGTGTCGGCTGGCTATAGCCGCCGATTCACTATATATGTGTCGGCTGGCTATAGCCGCCGATTCACTATATATGTGTCGGCTGGCTATAGCCGCCGATTCACTATATATGTGTCGTGGCTATAGCCGCCGATTCACTATATATGTGTCGGCTGGCTATAGCCGCCGATTCACTATATATGTGTCGGCTGGCTATAGCCGCCGATTCACTATATATGTGTCGGCTGGCTATAGCCGCCGATTCACTATATATGTGTCGGCTGGCTATAGCCGCCGATTCACTATATATGTGTCGGCTGGCTATAGCCGCCGATTCACTATATATGTGTCGGCTGGCTATAGCCGCCGATTCACTATATATGTGTCGGCTGGCTATAGCCGCCGATTCACTATATATGTGTCGGCTGGCTATAGCCGCCGATTCACTATATATGTGTCGGCTGGCTATAGCCGCCGATTCACTATATATGTGTCGGCTGGCTGTAGCCGCCGATTCACTATATATGTGTCGGCTGGCTATAGCCGCCGATTCACTATATATGTGTCGGCTGGCTATAGCCGCCGATTCACTATATATGTGTCGGCTGGCTATAGCCGCCGATTCACTATATATGTGTCGGCTGGCTATAGCCGCCGATTCACTATATATGTGTCGGCTGGCTATAGCCGCCGATTCACTATATATGTGTCGGCTGGCTATAGCCGCCGATTCACTATATACATATGTGTCGGCTGGCTATAGCCACCGATTCACTATATATGTGTCGGCTGGCAATAGCCGCCGATTCTCTATATATGTGTCGGCTGGCTATAGCCGCCGATTCACTATATATGTGTCGGCTGGCCATAGCCGCCGATTCACTATATATGTGTCGGCTGGCTATAGCCGCCGATTCACTATATATGTGTCGGCTGGCTATAGCCGCCGATTCACTATATATGTGTCGGCTGGTTATAGCCGCCGATTCACTATATATGTGTCGGCTGGCTATAGCCGCCGATTCACTATATATGTGTCGGCTGGCTATAGCCGCCGATTCACTATATATGTGTCGGCTGGCTATAGCCGCCGATTCACTATATATGTGTCGGCTGGCTATAGCCGCCGATTCACTATATATGTGTCGGCTGGCTATAGCCGCCGATTCACTATATATGTGTCGGCTGGCTATAGCCGCCGATTCACTATATATGTGTCGGCTGGCTATAGCCGCCGATTCACTATATATGTGTCGGCTGGCTATAGCCGCCGATTCACTATATATGTGTCGGCTGGCAATAGCCGCCGATTCTCTATATATGTGTCGGCTGGCTATAGCCGCCGATTCACTATATATGTGTCGGCTGGCTATAGCCGCCGATTCACTATATATGTGTCGGCTGGCTATAGCCGCCGATTCACCATATATGTACCCGACTGGCTATTTCCGCCGAACCACTGTATATGCGGCCGGCCGAACCACTATATATGTGTCGGCTGGCTATAGCCGCCGATTCTCTATATATGTGTCGGCTGGCTATAGCCGCCGATTCACTATATATGTGTCGGCTGGCTATAGCCGCCGATTCACTATATATGTGTCGGCTGGCTATAGCCGCCGATTCACTATATATGTGTCGGCTGGCTATAGCCGCCGATTCACTATATATGTATGTGTCGGCTGGCTATAGCCGCCGATTCACTATATATGTGTCGGCTGGCTATAGCCGCCGATTCACTATATATGTATGTGTCGGCTGGCTATAGCCGCCGATTCACTATATATGTGTCGGCTGGCTATAGCCGCCGATTCACTATATATGTATGTGTCGGCTGGCTATAGCCGCCGATTCACTATATATGTGTCGGCTGGCTATAGCCGCCGATTCACTATATATGTATGTGTCGGCTGGCTATAGCCGCCGATTCACTATATATGTGTCGGCTGGCTATAGCCGCCGATTCACTATATATGTGTCGGCTGGCTATAGCCGCCGATTCACTATATATGTGTCGGCTGGCTATAGCCGCCGATTCACTATATATGTGTCGGCTGGCTATAGCCGCCGATTCACTATATATGTGTCGGCTGGCTATAGCCGCCGATTCACTATATATGTGTCGGCTGGCTATAGCCGCCGATTCACTATATATGTGTCGGCTGGCTATAGCCGCCGATTCACTATATATGTGTCGGCTGGCTATAGCCGCCGATTCACTATATATGTGTCGGCTGGCTATAGCCGCCGATTCACTATATATGTGTCGGCTGGCTATAGCCGCCGATTCACTATATATGTGTCGGCTGGCTATAGCCGCCGATTCACTATATATGTGTCGGCTGGCTATAGCCGCCGATTCACTATATATGTGTCGGCTGGCTATAGCCGCCGATTCACTATATATGTGTCGGCTGGCTATAGCCGCCGATTCACTATATATGTGTCGGCTGGCTATAGCCGCCGATTCACTATATATGTGTCGGCTGGCTATAGCCGCCGATTCACTATATATGTGTCGGCTGGCTATAGCCGCCGATTCACTATATATGTGTCGGCTGGCTATAGCCGCCGATTCACTATATATGTGTCGGCTGGCTATAGCCGCCGATTCACTATATATGTGTCGGCTGGCTATAGCCGCCGATTCACTATATATGTGTCGGCTGGCTATAGCCGCCGATTCACTATATATGTGTCGGCTGGCTATAGCCGCCGATTCACTATATATGTGTCGGCTGGCTATAGCCGCCGATTCACTATATATGTGTCGGCTGGCTATAGCCGCCGATTCACTATATATGTGTCGGCTGGCTATAGCCGCCGATTCACTATATATGTGTCGGCTGGCTATAGCCGCCGATTCACTATATATGTGTCGGCTGGCTATAGCCGCCGATTCACTATATATGTGTCGGCTGGCTATAGCCGCCGATTCACTATATATGTGTCGGCTGGCTATAGCCGCCGATTCACTATATATGTGTCGGCTGGCTATAGCCGCCGATTCACTATATATGTGTCGGCTGGCTATAGCCGCCGATTCACTATATATGTGTCGGCTGGCTATAGCCGCCGATTCACTATATATGTGTCGGCTGGCTATAGCCGCCGATTCACTATATATGTGTCGGCTGGCTATAGCCGCCGATTCACTATATATGTGTCGGCTGGCTATAGCCGCCGATTCACTATATATGTGTCGGCTGGCTATAGCCGCCGATTCACTATATATGTGTCGGCTGGCTATAGCCGCCGATTCACTATATATGTGTCGGCTGGCTATAGCCGCCGATTCACTATATATGTGTCGGCTGGCTATAGCCGCCGATTCACTATATATGTGTCGGCTGGCTATAGCCGCCGATTCACTATATATGTGTCGGCTGGCTATAGCCGCCGATTCACTATATATGTGTCGGCTGGCTATAGCCGCCGATTCACTATATATGTGTCGGCTGGCTATAGCCGCCGATTCACTATATATGTGTCGGCTGGCTATAGCCGCCGATTCACTATATATGTGTCGGCTGGCTATAGCCGCCGATTCACTATATATGTGTCGGCTGGCTATAGCCGCCGATTCACTATATATGTGTCGGCTGGCTATAGCCGCCGATTCACTATATATGTGTCGGCTGGCTATAGCCGCCGATTCACTATATATGTGTCGGCTGGCTATAGCCGCCGATTCACTATATATGTGTCGGCTGGCTATAGCCGCCGATTCACTATATATGTGTCGGCTGGCTATAGCCGCCGATTCACTATATATGTGTCGGCTGGCTATAGCCGCCGATTCACTATATATGTGTCGGCTGGCTATAGCCGCCGATTCACTATATATGTGTCGGCTGGCTATAGCCGCCGATTCACTATATATGTGTCGGCTGGCTATAGCCGCCGATTCACTATATATGTTTCGGCTGGCTATAGCCGCCGATTCACTATATATGTATCGGCTGGCTATAGCCGCCGATTCACTATATATGTGTCGGCTGGCTTTAGCCGCCGATTCACTATATATGTGTCGGCTGGCTATAGCCGCCGATTCACTATATATGTGTCGGCTGGCTATAGCCGCCGATTCACTATATATGTTTCGGCTGGCTATAGCCGCCGATTCACTATATATGTGTCGGCTGGCTATAGCCGCTGATTCACTATATATGTGTCGGCTGGCTATAGCCGCCGATTCACTATATATGTGTCGGCTGGCTATAGCCGCCGATTCACTATATATGTGTCGGCTGGCTATAGCCGCCGATTCACTATATATGTGTCGGCTGGCTATAGCCGCCGATTCACTATATATGTGTCGGCTGGCTATAGCCGCCGATTCACTATATATGTGTCGGCTGGCTATAGCCGCCGATTCACTATATATGTGTCGGCTTGCTATAGCCGCCGATTCACTTATACATATGTGTCGGCTGGCTATAGCCGCCGATTCACTATATACATATGTGTCGGCTGGCTATAGCCGCCGATTCACTATATATGTGTCGGCTGGCTATAGCCGCCGATTCACTATATACATATGTGTCGGCTGGCTATAGCCGCCGATTCACTATATATGTGTCGGCTGGCTATAGCCCGCCGATTCACTATATATGGTCGGCTGGCTATAGCCGCCGATTCACTATATATGTGTCGGCTGGCTATAGCCGCCGATTCACTATATATGTGTCGGCTGGCTATAGCCGCCGATTCACTATATATGTGTCGGCTTGCTATAGCCGCCGATTCACTATATACATATGTGTCGGCTGGCTATAGCCGCCGATTCACTATATATGTGTCGGCTGGCTATAGCCGCCGATTCACTATATATGTGTCGGCTGGCTATAGCCGCCGATTCACTATATACATATGTGTCGGCTGGCTATAGCCGCCGATTCACTATATATGTGTCGGCTGGCTATAGCCTGCCGATTCACTATATACATATGTGTCGGCTGGCTATAGCCGCCGATTCACTATATATGTGTCGGCTGGCTATAGCCGCCGATTCACTATATATGTGTCGGCTGGCTATAGCCGCCGATTCACTATATATGTGTCGGCTGGCTATAGCCGCCGATTCACTATATATGTGTCGGCTGGCTATAGCCGCCGATTCACTATATATGTGTCGGCTGGCTATAGCCGCCGATTCACTATATATGTGTCGGCTGGCTATAGCCGCCGATTCACTATATATGTGTCGGCTGGCTATAGCCGCCGATTCACTATATAATGTGTCGGCTGGCTATAGCCGCCGATTCACTATATATGTGTCGGCTGGCTATAGCCGCCGATTCACTATATATGTGTCGGCTGGCTATAGCCGCCGATTCACTATATAATGTGTCGGCTGGCTATAGCCGCCGATTCACTATATATGTGTCGGGCTGGCTATAGCCGCCGATTCACTATCGATTCACTATATATGTGTCGGCTGGCTATAGCCGACGATTCACTATATATGTGTCGGCTGGCTATAGCCGCCGATTCACTATATATGTGTCGGCTGGCTATAGCCGCCGATTCACTATATATGTGTCGGCTGGCTATAGCCGCCGATTCACTATATATGTGTCGGCTGGCTATAGCCGCCGATTCACTATATATGTGTCGGCTGGCTATAGCCGCCGATTCACTATATATGTGTCGGCTGGCTATAGCCGCCGATTCACTATATATGTGTCGGCTGGCTATAGCCGCCGATTCACTATATATGTGTCGGCTGGCTATAGCCGCCGATTCACTATATATGTGTCGGCTGGCTATAGCCGCCGATTCACTATATATGTGTCGGCTGGCTATAGCCGCCGATTCACTATATATGTGTCGGCTGGCTATAGCCGCCGATTCACTATATAGGTATGTGTCGGCTGGCTATAGCCGCCGATTCACTATATATGTGTCGGCTGGCTATAGCCGCCGATTCACTATATATGTGTCGGCTGGCTATAGCCGACGATTCACTATACATATATGTGTCGGCTGGCTATAGCCGCCGATTCACTATATATGTGTCGGCTGGCTATAGCCACCGATTCACTATATATGTGTCGGCTGGCAATAGCCGCCGATTCTCTATATATGTGTCGGCTAGCTATAGCCGCCGATTCACTATATATGTGTCGGCTGGCCATAGCGGCCGATTCACTATATATGTGTCGGCTGGCTATAGCCGCCGATTCACTATATATGTGTCGGCTGGCTATAGCCGCCGATTCACTATATATGTGTCGGCTGGCTATAGCCGCCGATTCACTATATATGTGTCGGCTGGCTATAGCCGCCGATTCACTATATATGTGTCGGCTGGCTATAGCCGCCGATTCACTATATATGTGTCGGCTGGCTATAGCCGCCGATTCACTATATATGTGTCGGCTGGCTATAGCCACCGATTCACTATATATGTGTCGGCTGGCAATAGCCGCCGATTCTCTATATATGTGTCGGCTGGCTATAGCCGCCGATTCACTATATATGTGTCGGCTGGCTATAGCCGCCGATTCACCATATATGTACCCGACTGGCTATTTCCGCCGAACCACTGTATATGCGGCCGGCCGAACCACTATATATGTGTCGGCTGGCTATAGCCGCCGATTCTCTATATATGTGTCGGCTGGCTATAGCCGCCGATTCACTATATATGTGTCGGCTGGCTATAGCCGCCGATTCACCATATATGTACACGACTGGCTATTTCCGCCGAACCACTGTATATGCGGCCGGCCGAACCACTATATATGTGTCGGCTGGCTATAGCCGCCGATTCACTATATATGTGTCGGCTGGCTATAGCCGCCGATTCACTATAAATGTGTCGGCTGGCTATAGCCGCCGATTCACTATATATGTGTCGGCTGGCTATAGCCGCCGATTCACTATATATGTGTCGGCTGGCTATAGCCGCCGATTCACTATATATGTGTCGGCTGGCTATAGCCGCCGATTCACTATATATGTGTCGGCTGGCTATAGCCGCCGATTCACTATATATGTGTCGGCTGGCTATAGCCGCCGATTCACTATATATGTGTCGGCTGGCAATAGCCGCCGATTCACTATATATGTGTCGGCTGGCTATAGCCGCCGATTCACTATACATGTGTCGGCTGGCTATAGCCGCCGATTCACTATATATGTGTCGGCTGGCTATAGCCGCCGATTCACTATATATGTGTCGGCTGGCTATAGCCGCCGATTCTCTATATATGTGTCGGCTGGCTATAGCCGCCGATTCACTATATATGTGTCGGCTGGCTATAGCCGCCGATTCACCATATATGTACCCGACTGGCTATTTCCGCCGAACCACTGTATATGCGGCCGGCCGAACCACTATATATGTGTCGGCTGGCTATAGCCGCCGATTCACTATATATGTGTCGGCTGGCTATAGCCGCCGATTCACCATATATGTACCCGACTGGCTATGGCCGCCGAACCACTGTATATGTGGCCGACTGGCTAAAGCCGCCGATTCACTACATATGTATCGGCTGGCCATAGCCGCCGACGCACTGTAATGAGGCCGGCTGGCTACAGCCGCCGATTCAGCATATATGTGCCCGACTGGCTATGGCCGCCGAACCACTGTATATGTGGCCGGCCGAACCACTGTATATGTGTCCGGCTGGCTATAGCCGCCGCCCCACTGTATATGTGGCCGGCTGGCTATAGCCGCCGATTTACTATACATGTATGTGTCGGCTGGCTATAGCCTCCGATTCGCTATATATGAAGCCGGCCGTCTATAGCCGCCGACCCACTATATATGTGGCCGGCTGGCTATGGCTGCCGACGCACTATATATGCGGCCAGCTGGCTATAGCCGCCGACCCAATATATATGTGGCCGGCTGGCTATAGCCGCCGACACACTATATATGTGGACGGCTGGCTATAGCCGCCGAACCACTGTATATGTGGCCGGCTGGCTATAGCCGCCGATTTACTATACATGTATGTGTCGGCTGGCTATAGCCTCCGATTCGCTATATATGAAGCCGGCCGTCTATAGCCGCCGACCCACTATATATGTGGCCGGCTGGCTATGGCTGCCGACGCACTATATATGCGGCCAGCTGGCTATAGCCGTCGACACACTATATATGTGGCCGGCTGTCTATAGCCGCCGATCCACTATATATGTATGTGGCCGGCTGGCTATAGCTGCCGACGCACTATATATGTGGCCGGCTGGCTATAGCCGTCGACACACTATATATGTGGCCGGCTGGCTATAGCCGCCGACACACTATATATGTGGCCGGCTGGCTATAGCCGCCGACACACTATATATGTGGCCGGCTGGCTATAGCCGCCGACACACTATATATGTGTCGGCTGGCTATAGCCTCCGATTCACTATATATGTGTCGGCTGACCATAGCCGCCGACACACTATATATGTGGCCGGCTGGCTATAGCCGCCGATTCACTATATATGTGTCGGCTGACCATAGCCGCCGACCCATTATATATGTGGCCGGCTGGCTATAGCCGCCGATTCACTATATGTATATGTGTCGGCTGGCTATAGCCTCCGATTCGCTATGTATGTGGCCGGCTGGCTATAACCACCGACACACTATATATGTGGCCGGCTGGCTATAGCCGCCGACACACTATATATGTGGCCGGCTGGCTATAGCCGCCGACACACTATATATGTGGCCGGCTGACTATAGCCGCCGACACACTATATATGTGGCCGGCTGGCTATAGCCGCCGACACACTATATATGTGGCCGGCTGGCTATAGCCGCCGAACCACTGTATATGTGGCCGGCTGGCTATAGCCGCCGATTTACTATACATGTATGTGTCGGCTGGCTATAGCCTCCGATTCGCTATATATGAAGCCGGCCGTCTATAGCCGCCGACCCACTATATATGTGGCCGGCTGGCTATGGCTGCCGACGCACTATATATGCGGCCAGCTGGCTATAGCCGTCGACACACTATATATGTGGCCGGCTGTCTATAGCCGCCGATCCACTATATATGTATGTGGCCGGCTGGCTATAGCTGCCGACGCACTATATATGTGGCCGGCTGGCTATAGCCGTCGACACACTATATATGTGGCCGGCTGGCTATGGCCGCCGAACCACTGTATATGAGGCCGGCTGGCTATAGCCGCCGACCCAATATATATGTGGCCGGCTGGCTATAGCCGCCGATTTACTATACATATATGTGTCGGCTGGCTATAGCCTCCGATTCGCTATACATGAAGCCGGCTGGCTATAGCCGCCGACACACTATATATGTGGCCGGCTGGCTATAGCCGCCGATCCACTATATATGTGGCCGGCTGGCTATAGCCGCCGAACCACTGTATATGTGGCCGGCTGGCTATAGCCGCCGACCCAATATATATGTGGCCGGCTGGCTATAGCCGCCGATTTACTATACATATATGTGTCGGCTGGCTATAGCCTCCGATTCGCTATACATGAAGCCGGCTGGCTATAGCCGCCGACACACTATATATGTGGCCGGCTGGCTATAGCCGCCGAACCACTGTATATGTGGCCGGCTGGCTATAGAAGCCGATTCACTATATATGTATCGGCTGACCATAGCCGCCGACCCATTATATATGTGGCCGGCTGGCTATAGCCGCCGACCCACTATATATGTGGCCGGCTGGCTTTAGCCGCCGATTCACTATATATGTGTCGGCTGGCTATAGCCTCCGATTCGCTATGTATGTGGCCGGCTGACTATAACCACCGAACCACTGTACATGTGGCCGGCTGGCTATAGCCGCCGATTCACTATATATGTGTCGGCTGACCATAGCCGCCGACCCATTATATATGTGGCCGGCTGGCTATAGCCGCCGATTCACTATATATGTGTCGGCTGGCTATAGCCTCCGATTCGCTATGTATGTGGCCGGCTGGCTATAACCACCGAACCACTGTACATGTGGCCGGCTGGCTAAAGCCGCCGACCCATTATATATGTGGCCGGCTGGCTATAGCCGCCGACACACTATATATGTGGCCGGCTGGCTATAGCCGCCGACACACTATATATGTGGCCGGCTGGCTATAGCCGCCGACACACTATATATGTGGCCGGCTGTCTATAGCCGCCGATCCACTATATATGTATGTGGCCGGCTGGCTATAGCTGCCGACGCACTATATATGTGGCCGGCTGGCTATAGCCGTCGACACACTATATATGTGGCCGGCTGGCTATAGCCGCCGACACACTATATATGTGGCCGGCTGGCTATAGCCGCCGACACACTATATATGTGGCCGGCTGGCTATAGCCGCCGACACACTATATATGTCGCCGGCTGGCTATAGCCGCCGACACACTATATATGTCGCCGGCTGGCTATAGCCGCCGACACACTATATATGTGTCGGCTGGCTATAGCCTCCGATTCACTATATATGTGTCGGCTGGCTATAGCCGCCGATTCACTATATATGTGGCCGGCTGGCTATAGCCGCCGACACACTATATATGTGTCGACTGGCTATAGCCTCCGATTCACTATATATGTGTCGGCTGGCTATAGCCGCCGATTCACTATATATGTGTCGGCTGGCTATAGCCGCCGATTCACTATATATGTGTCGGCTGGCTATAGCCGCCGATTCACTATATATGTGTCGGCTGGCTATAGCCGCCGATTCACTATATATGTGTCGGCTGGCTATAGCCGCCGATTCACTATATATGTGTCGGCTGGCTATAGCCGCCGATTCACTATATATGTGTCGGCTGGCTATAGCCACCGATTCACTATATATGTGTCGGCTGGCAATAGCCGCCGATTCTCTATATATGTGTCGGCTGGCTATAGCCGCCGATTCACTATATATGTGTCGGCTGGCTATAGCCGCCGATTCACTATATATGTGTCGGCTGGCTATAGCCGCCGATTCACTATATATGTGTCGGCTGGCTATAGCCGCCGATTCACTATATATGTGTCGGCTGGCTATAGCCGCCGATTCACTATATATGTGTCGGCTGGCTATAGCCACCGATTCACTATATAAGTGTCGGCTGGCAATAGCCGCCGATTCTCTATATATGTGTCGGCTGGCTATAGCCGCCGATTCACTATATATGTGTCGGCTGGCTATAGCCGCCGATTCACTATATATGTGTCGGCTGGCTATAGCCGCCGATTCACTATATATGTGTCGGCTGGCTATAGCCGCCGATTCACTATATATGTGTCGGCTGGCTATAGCCGCCGATTCACTATATATGTGTCGGCTGGCTATAGCCGCCGATTCACTATATATGTGTCGGCTGGCTATAGCCGCCGATTCACTATATATGTGTCGGCTGGCTATAGCCGCCGATTCACTATATATGTGTCGGCTGGCTATAGCCGCCGATTCACTATATATGTGTCGGCTGGCTATAGCCGCCGATTCACTATATATGTGTCGGCTGGCTATAGCCGCCGATTCACTATATATGTGTCGGCTGGCTATAGCCGCCGATTCACTATATATGTGTCGGCTGGCTATAGCCGCCGATTCACTATATATGTGTCGGCTGGCTATAGCCGCCGATTCACTATATATGTGTCGGCTGGCTATAGCCACCGATTCACTATATATGTGTCGGCTGGCAATAGCCGCCGATTCTCTATATATGTGTCGGCTGGCTATAGCCGCCGATTCACTATATATGTGTCGGCTGGCCATAGCCGCCGATTCACTATATATGTGTCGGCTGGCTATAGCCGCCGATTCACTATATATGTGTCGGCTGGCTATAGCCGCCGATTCACTATATATGTGTCGGCTGGCTATAGCCGCCGATTCACTATATATGTGTCGGCTGGCTATAGCCGCCGATTCACTATATATGTGTCGGCTGGCTATAGCCGCCGATTCACTATATATGTGTCGGCTGGCTATAGCCGCCGATTCACTATACATATATGTGTCGGCTGGCTATAGCCGCCGATTCACTATACATATATGTGTCGGCTGGCTATAGCCGCCGACACACTATATATGTGGCCGGCTGGCTATAGCCGCCGATTCACTATATATGTGTCGGCTGGCTATAGCCGCCGATTCACTATATATGTGTCGGCTGGCTATAGCCGCCGATTCACTATATATGTGTCGGCTGGCTATAGCCGCCGATTCACTATATATGTGTCGGCTGGCTATAGCCGCCGATTCACTATATATGTGTCGGCTGGCTATAGCCGCCGATTCACTATATATGTGTCGGCTGGCTATAGCCGCCGATTCACTATATATGTGTCGGCTGGCTATAGCCGCCGATTCACTATATATGTGTCGGCTGGCTATAGCCGCCGATTCACTATATATGTGTCGGCTGGCTATAGCCGCCGATTCACTATATATGTGTCGGCTGGCTATAGCCGCCGATTCACTATATATGTGTCGGCTGGCTATAGCCGCCGATTCACTATATATGTGTCGGCTGGCTATAGCCGCCGATTCACTATATATGTGTCGGCTGGCTATAGCCGCCGATTCACTATATATGTGTCGGCTGGCTATAGCCGCCGATTCACTATATATGTGTCGGCTGGCTATAGCCGCCGATTCACTATATATGTGTCGGCTGGCTATAGCCGCCGATTCACTATATATGTGTCGGCTGGCTATAGCCGCCGATTCACTATATATGTGTCGGCTGGCTATAGCCGCCGATTCACTATATATGTTTCGGCTGGCTATAGCCGCCGATTCACTATATATGTGTCGGCTGGCTATAGCCGCCGATTCACTATATATGTGTCGGCTGGCTATAGCCGCCGATTCACTATATATGTGTCGGCTGGCTATAGCCGCCGATTCGTTATATATGTTTCGGCTGGCTATAGCCGCCGATTCACTATATATGTGTCGGCTGGCTATAGCCGCCGATTCACTATATATGTGTCGGCTGGCTATAGCCGCCGATTCACTATATATGTGTCGGCTGGCTATAGCCGCCGATTCACTATATATGTGTCGGCTGGCTATAGCCGCCGATTCACTATATATGTGTCGGCTGGCTATAGCCGCCGATTCACTATATATGTGTCGGCTGGCTATAGCCGCCGATTCACTATATATGCGTCGGCTGGCTATAGCCGCCGATTCACTATATATGTGTCGGCTGGCTATAGCCGCCGATTCACTATATATGTGTCGGCTGGCTATAGCCGCCGATTCACTATATATGTGTCGGCTGGCTATAGCCGCCGATTCACTATATATGTGTCGGCTGGCTATAGCCGCCGATTCACTATATATGTGTCGGCTGGCTATAGCCGCCGATTCACTATATATGTGTCGGCTGGCTATAGCCGCCGATTCACTATATATGTGTCGGCTGGCTATAGCCGCCGATTCACTATATATGTGTCGGCTGGCTATAGCCGCCGATTCACTATATATGTGTCGGCTGGCTATAGCCGCCGATTCACTATATATGTGTCGGCTGGCTATAGCCGCCGATTCACTATATATGTGTCGGCTGGCTATAGCCGCCGATTCACTATATATGTGTCGGCTGGCTATAGCCGCCGATTCACTATATATGTGTCGGCTGGCTATAGCCGCCGATTCACTATATATGTGTCGGCTGGCTATAGCCGCCGATTCACTATATATGTGTCGGCTGGCTATAGCCGCCGATTCACTATATATGTGTCGGCTGGCTATAGCCGCCGATTCACTATATATGTGTCGGCTGGCTATAGCCGCCGATTCACTATATATGTGTCGGCTGGCTATAGCCGCCGATTCACTATATATGTGTCGGCTGGCTATAGCCGCCGATTCACTATGTATGTGTCGGCTGGCTATAGCCGCCGATTCACTATATATGTGTCGGCTGGCTATAGCCGCCGATTCACTATATATGTGTCGGCTGGCTATAGCCGCCGATTCACTATATATGTGTCGGCTGGCTATAGCCGCCGATTCACTATATATGTGTCGGCTGGCTATAGCCGCCGATTCACTATATATGTTTCGGCTGGCTATAGCCGCCGATTCACTATATATGTGTCGGCTGGCTATAGCCGCCGATTCACTATATATGTTTCGGCTGGCTATAGCCGCCGATTCACTATATATGTTTCGGCTGGCTATAGCCGCCGATTCACTATATATGTTTCGGCTGGCTATAGCCGCCGATTCACTATATATGTGTCGGCTGGCTATAGCCGCCGATTCACTATATATGTGTCGGCTGGCTATAGCCGCCGATTCACTATATATGTGTCGGCTGGCTATAGCCGCCGATTCACTATATATGTGTCTGCTGGCTATAGCCGCCGATTCACTATATATGTGTCGGCTGGCTATAGCCGCCGATTCACTATATATGTGTCGGCTGGCTATAGCCGCCGATTCACTATACATATATGTGTCGGCTGGCTATAGCCGCCGATTCACTATATATGTGTCGGCTGGCTATAGCCGCCGATTCACTATATATGTGTCGGCTGGCTATAGCCGCCGATTCACTATATATGTGTCGGCTGGCTATAGCCGCCGATTCACTATATATGTGTCGGCTGGCTATAGCCGCCGATTCACTATATATGTGTCGGCTGGCTATAGCCGCCGATTCACTATATATGTGTCGGCTGGCTATAGCCGCCGATTCACTATATATGTGTCGGCTGGCTATAGCCGCCGATTCACTATATATGTGTCGGCTGGCTATAGCCGCCGATTCACTATATATGTGTCGGCTGGCTATAGCCGCCGATTCACTATATATGTGTCGGCTGGCTATAGCCGCCGATTCACTATATATGTGTCGGCTGGCTATAGCCGCCGATTCACTATATATGTGTCGGCTGGCTATAGCCGCCGATTCACTATATATGTGTCGGCTGGCTATAGCCGCCGATTCACTATATATGTGTCGGCTGGCTATAGCCGCCGATTCACTATATATGTGTCGGCTGGCTATAGCCGCCGATTCACTATATATGTGTCGGCTGGCTATAGCCGCCGATTCACTATATATGTGTCGGCTGGCTATAGCCGCCGATTCACTATATATGTGTCGGCTGGCTATAGCCGCCGATTCACTATATATGTGTCGGCTGGCTATAGCCGCCGATTCACTATATATGTGTCGGCTGGCTATAGCCGCCGATTCACTATATATGTGTCGGCTGGCTATAGCCGCCGATTCACTATATATGTGTCGGCTGGCTATAGCCGCCGATTCACTATATATGTGTCGGCTGGCTATAGCCGCCGATTCACTATATATGTGTCGGCTGGCTATAGCCGCCGATTCACTATACATATATGTGTCGGCTGGCTATAGCCGCCGATTCACTATACATATATGTGTCGGCTGGCTATAGCCGCCGATTCACTATATATGTGTCGGCTGGCTATAGCCACCGATTCACTATATATGTGTCGGCTGGCAATAGCCGCCGATTCTCTATATATGTGTCGGCTGGCTATAGCCGCCGATTCACTATATATGTGTCGGCTGGCCATAGCCGCCGATTCACTATATATGTGTCGGCTGGCTATAGCCGCCGATTCACTATATATGTGTCGGCTGGCTATAGCCGCCGATTCACTATATATGTGTCGGCTGGCTATAGCCGCCGATTCACTATATATGTGTCGGCTGGCTATAGCCGCCGATTCACTATATATGTGTCGGCTGGCTATAGCCGCCGATTCACTATATATGTGTCGGCTGGCTATAGCCGCCGATTCACTATATATGTGTCGGCTGGCTATAGCCACCGATTCACTATATATGTGTCGGCTGGCAATAGCCGCCGATTCTCTATATATGTGTCGGCTGGCTATAGCCGCCGATTCACTATATATGTGTCGGCTGGCTATAGCCGCCGATTCACCATATATGTACCCGACTGGCTATTTCCGCCGAACCACTGTATATGCGGCCGGCCGAACCACTATATATGTGTCGGCTGGCTATAGCCGCCGATTCACTATACATATATGTGTCGGCTGGCTATAGCCACCGATTCACTATATATGTGTCGGCTGGCAATAGCCGCCGATTCTCTATATATGTGTCGGCTGGCTATAGCCGCCGATTCACTATATATGTGTCGGCTGGCCATAGCCGCCGATTCACTATATATGTGTCGGCTGGCTATAGCCGCCGATTCACTATATATGTGTCGGCTGGCTATAGCCGCCGATTCACTATATATGTGTCGGCTGGCTATAGCCGCCGATTCACTATATATGTGTCGGCTGGCTATAGCCGCCGATTCACTATATATGTGTCGGCTGGCTATAGCCGCCGATTCACTATATATGTGTCGGCTGGCTATAGCCACCGATTCACTATATATGTGTCGGCTGGCAATAGCCGCCGATTCTCTATATATGTGTCGGCTGGCTATAGCCGCCGATTCACTATATATGTGTCGGCTGGCTATAGCCGCCGATTCACCATATATGTACCCGACTGGCTATTTCCGCCGAACCACTGTATATGCGGCCGGCCGAACCACTATATATGTGTCGGCTGGCTATAGCCGCCGATTCTCTATATATGTGTCGGCTGGCTATAGCCGCCGATTCACTATATATGTGTCGGCTGGCTATAGCCGCCGATTCACCATATATGTACCCGACTGGCTATTTCCGCCGAACCACTGTATATGCGGCCGGCCGAACCACTATATATGTGTCGGCTGGCTATAGCCGCCGATTCACTATATATGTGTCGGCTGGCTATAGCCGCCGATTCACTATATATGTGTCGGCTGGCTATAGCCGCCGATTCACTATATATGTGTCGGCTGGCTATAGCCGCCGATTCACTATATATGTGTCGGCTGGCTATAGCCGCCGATTCACTATATATGTGTCGGCTGGCTATAGCCGCCGATTCACTATATATGTGTCGGCTGGCTATAGCCGCCGATTCACTATATATGTGTCGGCTGGCTATAGCCGCCGATTCACTATATATGTGTCGGCTGGCTATAGCCGCCGATTCACTATATATGTGTCGGCTGGCTATAGCCGCCGATTCACTATATATGTGTCGGCTGGCTATAGCCGCCGATTCACTATATATGTGTCGGCTGGCAATAGCCGCCGATTCACTATATATGTGTCGGCTGGCTATAGCCGCCGATTCACTATATATGTGTCGGCTGGCTATAGCCGCCGATTCACTATATATGTGTCGGCTGGCTATAGCCGCCGATTCACTATATATGTGTCGGCTGGCTATAGCCGCCGATTCTCTATATATGTGTCGGCTGGCTATAGCCGCCGATTCACTATATATGTGTCGGCTGGCTATAGCCGCCGATTCACCATATATGTACCCGACTGGCTATTTCCGCCGAACCACTGTATATGCGGCCGGCCGAACCACTATATATGTGTCGGCTGGCTATAGCCGCCGATTCACTATATATGTGTCGGCTGGCTATAGCCGCCGATTCACCATATATGTACCCGACTGGCTATGGCCGCCGAACCACTGTATATGTGGCCGACTGGCTAAAGCCGCCGATTCACTACATATGTATCGGCTGGCCATAGCCGCCGACGCACTGTAATGAGGCCGGCTGGCTACAGCCGCCGATTCAGCATATATGTGCCCGACTCGCTATGGCCGCCGAACCACTGTATATGTGGCCGGCCGAACCACTGTATATGTGTCCGGCTGGCTATAGCCGCCGCCCCACTGTATATGTGGCCGGCTGGCTATAGCCGCCGATTTACTATACATGTATGTGTCGGCTGGCTATAGCCTCCGATTCGCTATATATGAAGCCGGCCGTCTATAGCCGCCGACCCACTATATATGTGGCCGGCTGGCTATGGCTGCCGACGCACTATATATGCGGCCAGCTGGCTATAGCCGCCGACCCAATATATATGTGGCCGGCTGGCTATAGCCGCCGACACACTATATATGTGGACGGCTGGCTATAGCCGCCGAACCACTGTATATGTGGCCGGCTGGCTATAGCCGCCGATTTACTATACATGTATGTGTCGGCTGGCTATAGCCTCCGATTCGCTATATATGAAGCCGGCCGTCTATAGCCGCCGACCCACTATATATGTGGCCGGCTGACTATGGCTGCCGACGCACTATATATGCGGCCAGCTGGCTATAGCCGTCGACACACTATATATGTGGCCGGCTGTCTATAGCCGCCGATCCACTATATATGTATGTGGCCGGCTGGCTATAGCTGCCGACGCACTATATATGTGCCCGGCTGGCTATAGCCGTCGACACACTATATATGTGGCCGGCTGGCTATAGCCGCCGACACACTATATATGTGGCCGGCTGGCTATAGCCGCCGACACACTATATATGTGGCCGGCTGGCTATAGCCGCCGACACACTATATATGTGTCGGCTGGCTATAGCCTCCGATTCACTATATATGTGTCGGCTGACCATAGCCGCCGACACACTATATATGTGGCCGGCTGGCTATAGCCGCCGATTCACTATATATGTGTCGGCTGACCATAGCCGCCGACCCATTATATATGTGGCCGGCTGGCTATAGCCGCCGATTCACTATATATGTGTCGGCTGGCTATAGCCTCCGATTCGCTATGTATGTGGCCGGCTGGCTATAACCACCGACACACTATATATGTGGCCGGCTGGCTATAGCCGCCGACACACTATATATGTGGCCGGCTGGCTATAGCCGCCGACACACTATATATGTGGCCGGCTGACTATAGCCGCCGACACACTATATATGTGGCCGGCTGGCTATAGCCGCCGACACACTATATATGTGGCCGGCTGGCTATAGCCGCCGAACCACTGTATATGTGGCCGGCTGGCTATAGCCGCCGATTTACTATACATGTATGTGTCGGCTGGCTATAGCCTCCGATTCGCTATATATGAAGCCGGCCGTCTATAGCCGCCGACCCACTATATATGTGGCCGGCTGGCTATGGCTGCCGACGCACTATATATGCGGCCAGCTGGCTATAGCCGTCGACACACTATATATGTGGCCGGCTGTCTATAGCCGCCGATCCACTATATATGTATGTGGCCGGCTGGCTATAGCTGCCGACGCACTATATATGTGGCCGGCTGGCTATAGCCGTCGACACACTATATATGTGGCCGGCTGGCTATGGCCGCCGAACCACTGTATATGAGGCCGGCTGGCTATAGCCGCCGACCCAATATATATGTGGCCGGCTGGCTATAGCCGCCGATTTACTATACATATATGTGTCGGCTGGCTATAGCCTCCGATTCGCTATACATGAAGCCGGCTGGCTATAGCCGCCGACACACTATATATGTGGCCGGCTGGCTATAGCCGCCGATCCACTATATATGTGGCCGGCTGGCTATAGCCGCCGAACCACTGTATATGTGGCCGGCTGGCTATAGCCGCCGACCCAATATATATGTGGCCGGCTGGCTATAGCCGCCGATTTACTATACATATATGTGTCGGCTGGCTATAGCCTCCGATTCGCTATACATGAAGCCGGCTGGCTATAGCCGCCGACACACTATATATGTGGCCGGCTGTCTATAGCCGCCGATCCACTATATATGTATGTGGCCGGCTGGCTATAGCTGCCGACGCACTATATATGTGGCCGGCTGGCTATAGCCGTCGACACACTATATATGTGGCCGGCTGGCTATAGCCGCCGACACACTATATATGTGGCCGGCTGGCTATAGCCGCCGACACACTATATATGTGGCCGGCTGGCTATAGCCGCCGACACACTATATATGTGGCCGGCTGGCTATAGCCGCCGACACACTTTATATGTGGCCGGCTGGCTATAGCCGCCGACACACTATATATGTGGCCGGCTGGCTATAGCCGCCGACACACTATATATGTGTCGGCTGGCTATAGCCTCCGATTCACTATATATGTGTCGGCTGGCTATAGCCGCCGATTCACTATATATGTGTCGGCTGGCTATAGCCGCCGACACACTATATATGTGGCCGGCTGGCTATAGCCGCCGACACACTATATATGTGTCGGCTGGCTATAGCCTCCGATTCACTATATATGTGTCGGCTGGCTATAGCCGCCGATTCACTATATATGTGTCGGCTGGCTATAGCCGCCGATTCACTATATATGTGTCGGCTGGCTATAGCCGCCGATTCACTATATATGTGTCGGCTGGCTATAGCCGCCGATTCACTATATATGTGTCGGCTGGCTATAGCCGCCGATTCACTATATATGTGTCGACTGGCTATAGCCACCGATTCACTATATATGTGTCGGCTGGCAATAGCCGCCGATTCTCTATATATGTGTCGGCTGGCTATAGCCGCCGATTCACTATATATGTGTCGGCTGGCTATAGCCGCCGATTCACTATATATGTGTCGGCTGGCTATAGCCGCCGATTCACTATATATGTGTCGGCTGGCTATAGCCGCCGATTCACTATATATGTGTCGGCTGGCTATAGCCACCGATTCACTATATATGTGTCGGCTGGCAATAGCCGCCGATTCTCTATATATGTGTCGGCTGGCTATAGCCGCCGATTCACTATATATGTGTCGGCTGGCTATAGCCGCCGATTCACTATATATGTGTCGGCTGGCTATAGCCGCCGATTCACTATATATGTGTCGGCTGGCTATAGCCGCCGATTCACTATATATGTGTCGGCTGGCTATAGCCGCCGATTCACTATATATGTGTCGGCTGGCTATAGCCGCCGATTCACTATATATGTGTCGGCTGGCTATAGCCGCCGATTCACTATATATGTGTCGGCTGGCTATAGCCGCCGATTCACTATATATGTGTCGGCTGGCTATAGCCGCCGATTCACTATATATGTGTCGGCTGGCTATAGCCGCCGATTCACTATATATGTGTCGGCTGGCTATAGCCGCCGATTCACTATATATGTGTCGGCTGGCTATAGCCGCCGATTCACTATATATGTGTCGGCTGGCTATAGCCGCCGATTCACTATATATGTGTCGGCTGGCTATAGCCACCGATTCACTATATATGTGTCGGCTGGCAATAGCCGCCGATTCTCTATATATGTGTCGGCTGGCTATAGCCGCCGATTCACTATATATGTGTCGGCTGGCCATAGCCGCCGATTCACTATATATGTGTCGGCTGGCTATAGCCGCCGATTCACTATATATGTGTCGGCTGGCTATAGCCGCCGATTCACTATATATGTGTCGGCTGGCTATAGCCGCCGATTCACTATATATGTGTCGGCTGGCTATAGCCGCCGATTCACTATATATGTGTCGGCTGGCTATAGCCGCCGATTCACTATATATGTGTCGGCTGGCTATAGCCGCCGATTCACTATATATGTGTCGGCTGGCTATAGCCGCCGATTCACTATATATGTGTCGGCTGGCTATAGCCGCCGATTCACTATACATATATGTGTCGGCTGGCTATAGCCGCCGATTCACTATACATATATGTGTCGGCTGGCTATAGCCGCCGATTCACTATATATGTGTCGGCTGGCTATAGCCACCGATTCACTATATATGTGTCGGCTGGCAATAGCCGCCGATTCTCTATATATGTGTCGGCTGGCTATAGCCGCCGATTCACTATATATGTGTCGGCTGGCCATAGCCGCCGATTCACTATATATGTGTCGGCTGGCTATAGCCGCCGATTCACTATATATGTGTCGGCTGGCTATAGCCGCCGATTCACTATATATGTGTCGGCTGGCTATAGCCGCCGATTCACTATATATGTGTCGGCTGGCTATAGCCGCCGATTCACTATATATGTGTCGGCTGGCTATAGCCGCCGATTCACTATATATGTGTCGGCTGGCTATAGCCACCGATTCACTATATATGTGTCGGCTGGCAATAGCCGCCGATTCTCTATATATGTGTCGGCTGGCTATAGCCGCCGATTCACTATATATGTGTCGGCTGGCTATAGCCGCCGATTCACCATATATGTACCCGACTGGCTATTTCCGCCGAACCACTGTATATGCGGCCGGCCGAACCACTATATATGTGTCGGCTGGCTATAGCCGCCGATTCTCTATATATGTGTCGGCTGGCTATAGCCGCCGATTCACTATATATGTGTCGGCTGGCTATAGCCGCCGATTCACCATATATGTACCCGACTGGCTATTTCCGCCGAACCACTGTATATGCGGCCGGCCGAACCACTATATATGTGTCGGCTGGCTATAGCCGCCGATTCACTATATATGTGTCGGCTGGCTATAGCCGCCGATTCACTATATATGTGTCGGCTGGCTATAGCCGCCGATTCACTATATATGTGTCGGCTGGCTATAGCCGCCGATTCACTATATATGTGTCGGCTGGCTATAGCCGCCGATTCACTATATATGTGTCGGCTGGCTATAGCCGCCGATTCACTATATATGTGTCGGCTGGCTATAGCCGCCGATTCACTATATATGTGTCGGCTGGCTATAGCCGCCGATTCACTATATATGTGTCGGCTGGCTATAGCCGCCGATTCACTATATATGTGTCGGCTGGCTATAGCCGCCGATTCACTATATATGTGTCGGCTGGCTATAGCCGCCGATTCACTATATATGTGTCGGCTGGCTATAGCCGCCGATTCACTATATATGTGTCGGCTGGCTATAGCCGCCGATTCACTATATATGTGTCGGCTGGCTATAGCCGCCGATTCACTATATATGTGTCGGCTGGCAATAGCCGCCGATTCACTATATATGTGTCGGCTGGCTATAGCCGCCGATTCACTATATATGTGTCGGCTGGCTATAGCCGCCGATTCACTATATATGTGTCGGCTGGCTATAGCCGCCGATTCACTATATATGTGTCGGCTGGCTATAGCCGCCGATTCTCTATATATGTGTCGGCTGGCTATAGCCGCCGATTCACTATATATGTGTCGGCTGGCTATAGCCGCCGATTCACCATATATGTACCCGACTGGCTATTTCCGCCGAACCACTGTATATGCGGCCGGCCGAACCACTATATATGTGTCGGCTGGCTATAGCCGCCGATTCACTATATATGTGTCGGCTGGCTATAGCCGCCGATTCACCATATATGTACCCGACTGGCTATGGCCGCCGAACCACTGTATATGTGGCCGACTGGCTAAAGCCGCCGATTCACTACATATGTATCGGCTGGCCATAGCCGCCGACGCACTGTAATGAGGCCGGCTGGCTACAGCCGCCGATTCAGCATATATGTGCCCGACTGGCTATGGCCGCCGAACCACTGTATATGTGGCCGGCCGAACCACTGTATATGTGTCCGGCTGGCTATAGCCGCCGCCCCACTGTATATGTGGCCGGCTGGCTATAGCCGCCGATTTACTATACATGTATGTGTCGGCTGGCTATAGCCTCCGATTCGCTATATATGAAGCCGGCCGTCTATAGCCGCCGACCCACTATATATGTGGCCGGCTGGCTATGGCTGCCGACGCACTATATATGCGGCCAGCTGGCTATAGCCGCCGACCCAATATATATGTGGCCGGCTGGCTATAGCCGCCGACACACTATATATGTGGACGGCTGGCTATAGCCGCCGAACCACTGTATATGTGGCCGGCTGGCTATAGCCGCCGATTTACTATACATGTATGTGTCGGCTGGCTATAGCCTCCGATTTGCTATATATGAAGCCGGCCGTCTATAGCCGCCGACCCACTATATATGTGGCCGGCTGGCTATGGCTGCCGACGCACTATATATGCGGCCAGCTGGCTATAGCCGTCGACACACTATATATGTGGCCGGCTGTCTATAGCCGCCGATCCACTATATATGTATGTGGCCGGCTGGCTATAGCTGCCGACGCACTATATATGTGGCCGGCTGGCTATAGCCGTCGACACACTATATATGTGGCCGGCTGGCTATAGCCGCCGACACACTATATATGTGGCCGGCTGGCTATAGCCGCCGACACACTATATATGTGGCCGGCTGGCTATAGCCGCCGACACACTATATATGTGTCGGCTGGCTATAGCCTCCGATTCACTATATATGTGTCGGCTGACCATAGCCGCCGACACACTATATATGTGGCCGGCTGGCTTTAGCCGCCGATTCACTATATATGTGTCGGCTGACCATAGCCGCCGACCCATTATATATGTGGCCGGCTGGCTATAGCCGCCGATTCACTATATATGTGTCGGCTGGCTATAGCCTCCGATTCGCTATGTATGTGGCCGGCTGGCTATAACCACCGACACACTATATATGTGGCCGGCTGGCTATAGCCGCCGACACACTATATATGTGGCCGGCTGGCTATAGCCGCCGACACACTATATATGTGGCCGGCTGACTATAGCCGCCGACACACTATATATGTGGCCGGCTGGCTATAGCCGCCGACACACTATATATGTGGCCGGCTGGCTATAGCCGCCGAACCACTGTATATGTGGCCGGCTGGCTATAGCCGCCGATTTACTATACATGTATGTGTCGGCTGGCTATAGCCTCCGATTCGCTATATATGAAGCCGGCCGTCTATAGCCGCCGACCCACTATATATGTGGCCGGCTGGCTATGGCTGCCGACGCACTATATATGCGGCCAGCTGGCTATAGCCGTCGACACACTATATATGTGGCCGGCTGTCTATAGCCGCCGATCCACTATATATGTATGTGGCCGGCTGGCTATAGCTGCCGACGCACTATATATGTGGCCGGCTGGCTATAGCCGTCGACACACTATATATGTGGCCGGCTGGCTATGGCCGCCGAACCACTGTATATGAGGCCGGCTGGCTATAGCCGCCGACCCAATATATATGTGGCCGGCTGGCTATAGCCGCCGATTTACTATACATATATGTGTCGGCTGGCTATAGCCTCCGATTCGCTATACATGAAGCCGGCTGGCTATAGCCGCCGACACACTATATATGTGGCCGGCTGGCTATAGCCGCCGATCCACTATATATGTGGCCGGCTGGCTATAGCCGCCGAACCACTGTATATGTGGCCGGCTGGCTATAGCCGCCGACCCAATATATATGTGGCCGGCTGGCTATAGCCGCCGATTTACTATACATATATGTGTCGGCTGGCTATAGCCTCCGATTCGCTATACATGAAGCCGGCTGGCTATAGCCGCCGACACACTATATATGTGGCCGGCTGGCTATAGCCGCCGAACCACTGTATATGTGGCCGGCTGGCTATAGCCGCCGATTCACTATATATGTATCGGCTGACCATAGCCGCCGACCCATTATATATGTGGCCGGCTGGCTATAGCCGCCGACCCACTATATATGTGGCCGGCTGGCTATAGCCGCCGAACCACTGTATATGTGGCCGGCTGTCTATAGCCGCCGATCCACTATATATGTATGTGGCCGGCTGGCTATAGCCGCCGATTCACTATATATGTATCGGCTGACCATAGCCGCCGACCCATTATATATGTGGCCGGCTGGCTATAGCCGCCGATCCACTATATATGTGGCCGGCTGGCTATAGCCGCCGAACCACTGTATATGTGGCCGGCTGGCTATAGCCGCCGACCCAATATATATGTGGCCGGCTGGCTATAGCCGCCGATTTACTATACATATATGTGTCGGCTGGCTATAGCCTCCGATTCGCTATATATGAAGCCGGCTGGCTATAGCCGCCGACACACTATATATGTGGCCGGCTGGCTATAGCCGCCGAACCACTGTATATGTGGCCGGCTGGCTATAGCCGCCGATTCACTATATATGTGTCGGCTGGCTATAGCCTCCGATTCGCTATGTATGTGGCCGGCTGACTATAACCACCGAACCACTGTACATGTGGCCGGCTGGCTATAGCCGCCGATTCACTATATATGTGTCGGCTGACCATAGCCGCCGATTCACTATATATGTGTCGGCTGGCTATAGCCACCGATTCACTATATATGTGTCGGCTGGCAATAGCCGCCGATTCTCTATATATGTGTCGGCTGGCTATAGCCGCCGATTCACTATATATGTGTCGGCTGGCTATAGCCGCCGATTCACTATATATGTGTCGGCTGGCTATAGCCGCCAATTCACTATATATGTGTCGGCTGGCTATAGCCGCCGATTCACTATATATGTGTCGGCTGGCTATAGCCGCCGATTCACTATATATGTGTCGGCTGGCTATAGCCGCCGATTCTCTATATATGTGTCGGCTGGCTATAGCCGCCGATTCACTATATATGTGTCGGCTGGCTATAGCCGCCGATTCACTATATATGTGTCGGCTGGCTATAGCCGCCAATTCACTATATATGTGTCGGCTGGCTATAGCCGCCGATTCACTATATATGTGTCGGCTGGCTATAGCCGCCGATTCACTATATATGTGGCCGGCTGGCTATAGCCGCCGAACCACTGTATATGTGGCCGGCTGGCTATAGCCGCCGATTCACTATATATGTATCGGCTGACCATAGCCGCCGACCCATTATATATGTGGCCGGCTGGCTATAGCCGCCGACCCATTATATATGTGGCCGGCTGGCTATAGCCGCCGATTCACTATATATGTGTCGGCTGGCTATAGCCTCCGATTCGCTATGTATGTGGCCGGCTGGCTATAACCACCGAACCACTGTACATGTGGCCGGCTGGCTATAGCCGCCGACCCATTATATATGTGGCCGGCTGGCTATAGCCGCCGACACACTATATATGTGGCCGGCTGGCTATAGCCGCCGACACACTATATATGTGGCCGGCTGGCTATAGCCGCCGACACACTATATATGTGGCCGGCTGTCTATAGCCGCCGATCCACTATATATGTATGTGGCCGGCTGGCTATAGCTGCCGACGCACTATATATGTGGCCGGCTGGCTATAGCCGTCGACACACTATATATGTGGCCGGCTGGCTATAGCCGCCGACACACTATATATGTGGCCGGCTGGCTATAGCCGCCGACACACTATATATGTGGCCGGCTGGCTATAGCCGCCGACACACTATATATGTGGCCGGCTGGCTATAGCCGCCGACACACTATATATGTGTCGGCTGGCTATAGCCTCCGATTCACTATATATGTGTCGGCTGGCTATAGCCGCCGATTCACTATATATGTGTCGGCTGGCTATAGCCGCCGATTCACTATATATGTGTCGGCTGGCTATAGCCGCCGATTCACTATATATGTGTCGGCTGGCTATAGCCGCCGATTCACTATATATGTGTCGGCTGGCTATAGCCGCCGATTCACTATATATGTGTCGGCTGGCTATAGCCGCCGATTCACTATATATGTGTCGGCTGGCTATAGCCGCCGATTCACTATATATGTGTCGGCTGGCTATAGCCACCGATTCACTATATATGTGTCGGCTGGCAATAGCCGCCGATTCTCTATATATGTGTCGGCTGGCTATAGCCGCCGATTCACTATATATGTGTCGGCTGGCTATAGCCGCCGATTCACTATATATGTGTCGGCTGGCTATAGCCGCCGATTCACTATATATGTGTCGGCTGGCTATAGCCGCCGATTCACTATATATGTGTCGGCTGGCTATAGCCACCGATTCACTATATACATATGTGTCGGCTGGCAATAGCCGCCGATTCTCTATATATGTGTCGGCTGGCTATAGCCGCCGATTCACTATATATGTGTCGGCTGGCTATAGCCGCCGATTCACTATATATGTGTCGGCTGGCTATAGCCGCCGATTCACTATATATGTGTCGGCTGGCTATAGCCGCCGATTCACTATATATGTGTCGGCTGGCTATAGCCGCCGATTCACTATATATGTGTCGGCTGGCTATAGCCGCCGATTCACTATATATGTGTCGGCTGGCTATAGCCGCCAATTCACTATATATGTGTCGGCTGGCTATAGCCGCCGATTTACTATATATGTGTCGGCTGGCTATAGCCGCCGATTCACTATATATGTGTCGGCTGGCTATAGCCGCCGATTCACTATATATGTGTCGGCTGGCTATAGCCGCCGATTCACTATATATGTGTCGGCTGGCTATAGCCGCCGATTCACTATATATGTGTCGGCTGGCTATAGCCGCCGATTCACTATATATGTGTCGGCTGGCTATAGCCACCGATTCACTATATATGTGTCGGCTGGCAATAGCCGCCGATTCTCTATATATGTGTCGGCTGGCTATAGCCGCCGATTCACTATATATGTGTCGGCTGGCCATAGCCGCCGATTCACTATATATGTGTCGGCTGGCTATAGCCGCCGATTCACTATATATGTGTCGGCTGGCTATAGCCGCCGATTCACTATATATGTGTCGGCTGGCTATAGCCGCCGATTCACTATATATGTGTCGGCTGGCTATAGCCGCCGATTCACTATATATGTGTCGGCTGGCTATAGCCGCCGATTCACTATATATGTGTCGGCTGGCTATAGCCGCCGATTCACTATATATGTGTCGGCTGGCTATAGCCACCGATTCACTATATATGTGTCGGCTGGCAATAGCCGCCGATTCTCTATATATGTGTCGGCTGGCTATAGCCGCCGATTCACTATATATGTGTCGGCTGGCTATAGCCGCCGATTCACCATATATGTACCCGACCGGCTATTTCCGCCGAACCACTGTATATGCGGCCGGCCGAACCACTATATATGTGTCGGCTGGCTATAGCCGCCGATTCTCTATATATGTGTCGGCTGGCTATAGCCGCCGATTCACTATATATGTGTCGGCTGGCTATAGCCGCCGATTCACCATATATGTACCCGACTGGCTATTTCCGCCGAACCACTGTATATGCGGCCGGCCGAACCACTATATATGTGTCGGCTGGCTATAGCCGCCGATTCACTATATATGTGTCGGCTGGCTATAGCCGCCGATTCACTATATATGTGTCGGCTGGCTATAGCCGCCGATTCACTATATATGTGTCGGCTGGCTATAGCCGCCGATTCACTATATATGTGTCGGCTGGCTATAGCCGCCGATTCACTATATATGTGTCGGCTGGCTATAGCCGCCGATTCACTATATATGTGTCGGCTGGCTATAGCCGCCGATTCACTATATATGTGTCGGCTGGCTATAGCCGCCGATTCACTATATATGTGTCGGCTGGCTATAGCCGCCGATTCACTATATATGTGTCGGCTGGCTATAGCCGCCGATTCACTATATATGTGTCGGCTGGCTATAGCCGCCGATTCACTATATATGTGTCGGCTGGCTATAGCCGCCGATTCACTATATATGTGTCGGCTGGCTATAGCCGCCGATTCACTATATATGTGTCGGCTGGCTATAGCCGCCGATTCACTATATATGTGTCGGCTGGCTATAGCCGCCGATTCACTATATATGTGTCGGCTGGCTATAGCCGCCGATTCACTATATATGTGTCGGCTGGCTATAGCCGCCGATTCACTATATATGTGTCGGCTGGCTATAGCCGCCGATTCACTATATATGTGTCGGCTGGCTATAGCCGCCGATTCACTATATATGTGTCGGCTGGCTATAGCCGCCGATTCACTATATATGTGTCGGCTGGCTATAGCCGCCGATTCACTATATATGTGTCGGCTGGCTATAGCCGCCGATTCTCTATATATGTGTCGGCTGGCTATAGCCGCCGATTCACTATATATGTGTCGGCTGGCTATAGCCGCCGATTCACCATATATGTACCCGACTGGCTATTTCCGCCGAACCACTGTATATGCGGCCGGCCGAACCACTATATATGTGTCGGCTGGCTATAGCCGCCGATTCACTATATATGTGTCGGCTGGCTATAGCCGCCGATTCACCATATATGTACCCGACTGGCTATGGCCGCCGAACCACTGTATATGTGGCCGACTGGCTAAAGCCGCCGATTCACTACATATGTATCGGCTGGCCATAGCCGCCGACGCACTGTAATGAGGCCGGCTGGCTACAGCCGCCGATTCACCATATATGTGCCCGACTGGCTATGGCCGCCGAACCACTGTATATGTGGCCGGCCGAACCACTGTATATGTGTCCGGCTGGCTATAGCCGCCGCCCCACTGTATATGTGGCCGGCTGGCTACAGCCGCCGATTTACTATACATGTATGTGTAGGCTGGCTATAGCCTCCGATTCGCTATATATGAAGCCGGCCGTCTATAGCCGCCGACCCACTATATATGTGGCCGGCTGGCTATGGCTGCCGACGCACTATATATGCGGCCAGCTGGCTATAGCCGCCGACCCAATATATATGTGGCCGGCTGGCTATAGCCGCCGACACACTATATATGTGGACGGCTGGCTATAGCCGCCGAACCACTGTATATGTGGCCGGCTGGCTATAGCCGCCGATTTACTATACATGTATGTGTCGGCTGGCTATAGCCTCCGATTCGCTATATATGAAGCCGGCCGTCTATAGCCGCCGACCCACTATATATGTGGCCGGCTGGCTATGGCTGCCGACGCACTATATATGCGGCCAGCTGGCTATAGCCGTCGACACACTATATATGTGGCCGGCTGTCTATAGCCGCCGATCCACTATATATGTATGTGGCCGGCTGGCTATAGCTGCCGACGCACTATATATGTGGCCGGCTGGCTATAGCCGTCGACACACTATATATGTGGCCGGCTGGCTATAGCCGCCGACACACTATATATGTGGCCGGCTGGCTATAGCCGCCGACACACTATATATGTGGCCGGCTGGCTATAGCCGCCGACACACTATATATGTGGCCGGCTGGCTATAGCCGCCGACACACTATATATGTGTCGGCTGGCTATAGCCTCCGATTCACTATATATGTGTCGGCCGACCATAGCCGCCGACACACTATATATGTGGCCGGCTGGCTATAGCCGCCGATTCACTATATATGTGTCGGCTGACCATAGCCGCCGACCCATTATATATGTGGCCGGCTGGCTATAGCCGCCGATTCACTATATATGTGTCGGCTGGCTATAGCCTCCGATTCGCTATGTATGTGGCCGGCTGGCTATAACCACCGACACACTATATATGTGGCCGGCTGGCTATAGCCGCCGACACACTATATATGTGGCCGGCTGGCTATAGCCGCCGACACACTATATATGTGGCCGGCTGGCTATAGCCGCCGACACACTATATATGTGGCCGGCTGGCTATAGCCGCCGACACACTATATATGTGGCCGGCTGGCTATAGCCGCCGAACCACTGTATATGTGGCCGGCTGGCTATAGCCGCCGATTTACTATACATGTATGTGTCGGCTGGCTATAGCCTCCGATTCGCTATATATGAAGCCGGCCGTCTATAGCCGCCGACCCACTATATATGTGGCCGGCTGGCTATGGCTGCCGACGCACTATATATGCGGCCAGCTGGCTATAGCCGTCGACACACTATATATGTGTTCGGCTGTCTATAGCCGCCGATCCACTATATATGTATGTGGCCGGCTGGCTATAGCTGCCGACGCACTATATATGTGGCCGGCTGGCTATAGCCGTCGACACACTATATATGTGGCCGGCTGGCTATGGCCGCCGAACCACTGTATATGAGGCCGGCTGGCTATAGCCGCCGACCCAATATATATGTGGCCGGCTGGCTATAGCCGCCGATTTACTATACATACATATATGTGTCGGCTGGCTATAGCCTCCGATTCGCTATACATGAAGCCGGCTGGCTATAGCCGCCGACACACTATATATGTGGCCGGCTGGCTATAGCCGCCGATCCACTATATATGTGGCCGGCTGGCTATAGCCGCCGAACCACTGTATATGTGGCCGGCTGGCTATAGCCGCCGACCCAATATATATGTGGCCGGCTGGCTATAGCCGCCGATTTACTATACATATATGTGTCGGCTGGCTATAGCCTCCGATTCGCTTTACATGAAGCCGGCTGGCTATAGCCGCCGACACACTATATATGTGGCCGGCTGGCTATAGCCGCCGAACCACTGTATATGTGGCCGGCTGGCTATAGCCGCCGATTCACTATATATGTATCGGCTGACCATAGCCGCCGACCCATTATATATGTGGCCGGCTGGCTATAGCCGCCGATTCACTATATATGTGTCGGCTGGCTATAGCCTCCGATTCGCTATGTATGTGGCCGGCTGACTATAACCACCGAACCACTGTACATGTGGCCGGCTGGCTATAGCCGCCGATTCACTATATATGTGTCGGCTGACCATAGCCGCCGACCCATTATATATGTGGCCGGCTGGCTATAGCCGCCGATTCACTATATATGTGTCGGCTGGCTATAGCCTCCGATTCGCTATGTATGTGGCCGGCTGGCTATAACCACCGAACCACTGTACATGTGGCCGGCTGGCTATAGCCGCCGACCCATTATATATGTGGCCGGCTGGCTATAGCCGCCGACACACTATATATGTGGCCGGCTGGCTATAGCCGCCGACACACTATATATGTGGCCGGCTGGCTATAGCCGCCGACACACTATATATGTGGCCGGCTGTCTATAGCCGCCGATCCACTATATATGTGTCGGCTGGCTATAGCCACCGATTCACTATATATGTGTCGGCTGGCAATAGCCGCCGATTCTCTATATATGTGTCGGCTGGCTATAGCCGCCGATTCACTATATATGTGTCGGCTGGCCATAGCCGCCGATTCACTATATATGTGTCGGCTGGCTATAGCCGCCGATTCACTATATATGTGTCGGCTGGCTATAGCCGCCGATTCACTATATATGTGTCGGCTGGCTATAGCCACCGATTCACTATATACATATGTGTCGGCTGGCAATAGCCGCCGATTCTCTATATATGTGTCGGCTGGCTATAGCCGCCGATTCACTATATATGTGTCGGCTGGCCATAGCCGCCGATTCACTATATATGTGTCGGCTGGCTATAGCCGCCGATTCACTATATATGTGTCGGCTGGCTATAGCCGCCGATTCACTATATATGTGGCCGGCTGGCTATAGCCGCCGACACACTATATATGTGGCCGGCTGGCTATAGCCGCCGACACACTATATATGTGTCGGCTGGCTATAGCCTCCGATTCACTATATATGTGTCGGCCGACCATAGCCGCCGACACACTATATATGTGGCCGGCTGGCTATAGCCTCCGATTCGCTTTACATGAAGCCGGCTGGCTATAGCCGCCGACACACTATATATGTGGCCGGCTGGCTATAGCCGCCGAACCACTGTATATGTGGCCGGCTGGCTATAGCCGCCGATTCACTATATATGTATCGGCTGACCATAGCCGCCGACCCATTATATATGTGGCCGGCTGGCTATAGCCGCCGATTCACTATATATGTGTCGGCTGGCTATAGCCTCCGATTCGCTATGTATGTGGCCGGCTGGCTATAACCACCGAACCACTGTACATGTGGCCGGCTGGCTATAGCCGCCGACCCATTATATATGTGGCCGGCTGGCTATAGCCGCCGACACACTATATATGTGGCCGGCTGGCTATAGCCGCCGACACACTATATATGTGGCCGGCTGGCTATAGCCGCCGATTCACTATATATGTGTCGGCTGGCTATAGCCTCCGATTCGCTATGTATGTGGCCGGCTGGCTATAACCACCGAACCACTGTACATGTGGCCGGCTGGCTATAGCCGCCGACCCATTATATATGTGGCCGGCTGGCTATAGCCGCCGACACACTATATATGTGGCCGGCTGGCTATAGCCGCCGACACACTATATATGTGGCCGGCTGGCTATAGCCGCCGACACACTATATATGTGGCCGGCTGGCTATAGCCGCCGATTTACTATACATATATGTGTCGGCTGGCTATAGCCTCCGATTCGCTTTACATGAAGCCGGCTGGCTATAGCCGCCGACACACTATATATGTGGCCGGCTGGCTATAGCTGCCGACGCACTATATATGTGGCCGGCTGGCTATAGCCGTCGACACACTATATATGTGGCCGGCTGGCTATAGCCGCCGACACACTATATATGTGGCCGGCTGGCTATAGCCGCCGACACACTATATATGTGGCCGGCTGGCTATAGCCGCCGACACACTATATATGTGTCGGCTGGCTATAGCCTCCGATTCACTATATATGTGTCGGCTGGCTATAGCCGCCGATTCACTATATATGTGTCGGCTGGCTATTGCCGCCGACACACTATATATGTGGCCGGCTGGCTATAGCCGCCGACACACTATATATGTGTCGGCTGGCTATAGCCTCCGATTCACTATATATATGTCGGCTGGCTATAGCCGCCGATTCACTATATATGTGTCGGCTGGCTATAGCCGCCGATTCACTATATATGTGTCGGCTGGCTATAGCCGCCGATTCACTATATATGTGTCGGCTGGCTATAGCCGCCGATTCACTATATATGTGTCGGCTGGCTATAGCCACCGATTCACTATATATGTGTCGGCTGGCTATAGCCGCCGATTCACTATATATGTGTCGGCTGGCTATAGCCGCCGATTCACTATATATGTGTCGGCTGGCTATAGCCGCCGATTCACTATATATGTGTCGGCTGGCTATAGCCGCCGATTCACTATATATGTGTCGGCTGGCTATAGCCGCCGATTCACTATATATGTGTCGGCTGGCTATAGCCACCGATTCACTATATATGTGTCGGCTGGCAATAGCCGCCGATTCTCTATATATGTGTCAGCTGGCTATAGCCGCCGATTCACTATATATGTGTCGGCTGGCCATAGCCGCCGATTCACTATATATGTGTCGGCTGGCTATAGCCGCCGATTCACTATATATGTGTCGGCTGGCTATAGCCGCCGATTCACTATATATGTGTCGGCTGGCTATAGCCGCCGATTCACTATATATGTGTCGGCTGGCTATAGCCGCCGATTCACTATATATGTGTCGGCTGGCTATAGCCACCGATTCACTATATATGTGTCGGCTGGCAATAGCCGCCGATTCTCTATATATGTGTCGGCTGGCTATAGCCGCCGATTCACTATATATGTGTCGGCTGGCTATAGCCGCCGATTCACTATATATGTGTCGGCTGGCTATAGCCGCCGATTCACCATATATGTACCCGACTGGCTATTTCCGCCGAACCACTGTATATGCGGCCGGCCGAACCACTATATATGTGTCGGCTGGCTATAGCCGCCGATTCACCATATATGTACCCGACTGGCTATTTCCGCCGAACCACTGTATATGCGGCCGGCCGAACCACTATATATGTGTCGGCTGGCTATAGCCGCCGATTCACTATATATGTGTCGGCTGGCTATAGCCGCCGATTCACTATATATGTGTCGGCTGGCTATAGCCGCCGATTCACTATATATGTGTCGGCTGGCTATAGCCGCCGATTCACTATATATGTGTCGGCTGGCTATAGCCGCCGATTCACTATATATGTGTCGGCTGGCTATAGCCGCCGATTCACTATATATGTGTCGGCTGGCTATAGCCGCCGATTCACTATATATGTGTCGGCTGGCTATAGCCGCCGATTCACTATATATGTGTCGGCTGGCTATAGCCGCCGATTCACTATATATGTGTCGGCTGGCTATAGCCGCCGATTCACTATATATGTGTCGGCTGGCTATAGCCGCCGATTCACTATATATGTGTCGGCTGGCTATAGCCGCCGATTCACTATATATGTGTCGGCTGGCTATAGCCGCCGATTCACTATATATGTGTCGGCTGGCTATAGCCGCCGATTCACTATATATGTGTCGGCTGGCTATAGCCGCCGATTCACTATATATGTGTCGGCTGGCTATAGCCGCCGATTCACTATATATGTGTCGGCTGGCTATAGCCGCCGATTCACTATATATGTGTCGGCTGGCTATAGCCGCCGATTCACTATATATGTGTCGGCTGGCTATAGCCGCCGATTCACTATATATGTGTCGGCTGGCTATAGCCGCCGATTCACTATATATGGGTCGGCTGGCTATAGCCGCCGATTCACTATATATGTGTCGGCTGGCTATAGCCGCCGATTCTCTATATATGTGTCGGCTGGCTATAGCCGCCGATTCACTATATATGTGTCGGCTGGCTATAGCCGCCGATTCACCATATATGTACCCGACTGGCTATTTCCGCCGAACCACTGTATATGCGGCCGGCCGAACCACTATATATGTGTCGGCTGGCTATAGCCGCCGATTCACTATATATGTGTCGGCTGGCTATAGCCGCCGATTCACCATATATGTACCCGACTGGCTATGGCCGCCGAACCACTGTATATGTGGCCGACTGGCTAAAGCCGCCGATTCACTACATATGTATCGGCTGGCCATAGCCGCCGACGCACTGTAATGAGGCCGGCTGGCTACAGCCGCCGATTCACCATATATGTGCCCGACTGGCTATGGCCGCCGAACCACTGTATATGTGGCCGGCCGAACCACTGTATATGTGTCCGGCTGGCTATAGCCGCCGCCCCACTGTATATGTGGCCGGCTGGCTATAGCCGCCGATTTACTATACATGTATGTGTCGGCTGGCTATAGCCTCCGATTCGCTATATATGAAGCCGGCCGTCTATAGCCGCCGACCCACTATATATGTGGCCGGCTGGCTATGGCTGCCGACGCACTATATATGCGGCCAGCTGGCTATAGCCGCCGACCCAATATATATGTGGCCGGCTGGCTATAGCCGCCGACACACTATATATGTGGACGGCTGGCTATAGCCGCCGAACCACTGTATATGTGGCCGGCTGGCTATAGCCGCCGATTTACTATACATGTATGTGTCGGCTGGCTATAGCCTCCGATTCGCTATATATGAAGCCGGCCGTCTATAGCCGCCGACCCACTATATATGTGGCCGGCTGGCTATGGCTGCCGACGCACTATATATGCGGCCAGCTGGCTATAGCCGTCGACACACTATATATGTGGCCGGCTGTCTATAGCCGCCGATCCACTATATATGTATGTGGCCGGCTGGCTATAGCTGCCGACGCACTATATATGTGGCCGGCTGGCTATAGCCGTCGACACACTATATATGTGGCCGGCTGGCTATAGCCGCCGACACACTATATATGTGGCCGGCTGGCTATAGCCGCCGACACACTATATATGTGGCCGGCTGGCTATAGCCGCCGACACACTATATATGTGTCGGCTGGCTATAGCCTCCGATTCACTATATATGTGTCGGCTGACCATAGCCGCCGACACACTATATATGTGGCCGGCTGGCTATAGCCGCCGATTCACTATATATGTGTCGGCTGACCATAGCCGCCGACCCATTATATATGTGGCCGGCTGGCTATAGCCGCCGATTCACTATATATGTGTCGGCTGGCTATAGCCTCCGATTCGCTATGTATGTGGCCGGCTGGCTATAACCACCGACACACTATATATGTGGCCGGCTGGCTATAGCCGCCGACACACTATATATGTGGCCGGCTGGCTATAGCCGCCGACACACTATATATGTGGCCGGCTGGCTATAGCCGCCGACACACTATATATGTGGCCGGCTGGCTATAGCCGCCGACACACTGTATATGTGGCCGGCTGGCTATAGCCGCCGACACACTATATATGTGGCCGGCTGGCTATAGCCGCCGAACCACTGTATATGTGGCCGGCTGGCTATAGCCGCCGATTTACTATACATGTATGTGTCGGCTGGCTATAGCCTCCGATTCGCTATATATGAAGCCGGCCGTCTATAGCCGCCGACCCACTATATATGTGGCCGGCTGGCTATGGCTGCCGACGCACTATATATGCGGCCAGCTGGCTATAGCCGTCGACACACTATATATGTGGCCGGCTGTCTATAGCCGCCGATCCACTATATATGTATGTGGCCGGCTGGCTATAGCTGCCGACGCACTATATATGTGGCCGGCTGGCTATAGCCGTCGACACACTATATATGTGGCCGGCTGGCTATGGCCGCCGAACCACTGTATATGAGGCCGGCTGGCTATAGCCGCCGACCCAATATATATGTGGCCGGCTGGCTATAGCCGCCGATTTACTATACATATATGTGTCGGCTGGCTATAGCCTCCGATTCGCTATACATGAAGCCGGCTGGCTATAGCCGCCGACACACTATATATGTGGCCGGCTGGCTATAGCCGCCGATCCACTATATATGTGGCCGGCTGGCTATAGCCGCCGAACCACTGTATATGTGGCCGGCTGGCTATAGCCGCCGACCCAATATATATGTGGCCGGCTGGCTATAGCCGCCGATTTACTATACATATATGTGTCGGCTGGCTATAGCCTCCGATTCGCTATACATGAAGCCGGCTGGCTATAGCCGCCGACACACTATATATGTGGCCGGCTAGCTATAGCCGCCGAACCACTGTATATGTGGCCGGCTGGCTATAGCCGCCGATTCACTATATATGTATCGGCTGACCATAGCCGCCGACCCATTATATATGTGGCCGGCTGGCTATAGCCGCCGACCCACTATATATGTGGCCGGCTGGCTATAGCCGCCGATTCACTATATATGTGTCGGCTGGCTATAGCCTCCGATTCGCTATGTATGTGGCCGGCTGACTATAACCACCGAACCACTGTACATGTGGCCGGCTGGCTATAGCCGCCGATTCACTATATATGTGTCGGCTGACCATAGCCGCCGACCCATTATATATGTGGCCGGCTGGCTATAGCCGCCGATTCACTATATATGTGTCGGCTGGCTATAGCCTCCGATTCGCTATGTATGTGGCCGGCTGGCTATAACCACCGAACCACTGTACATGTGGCCGGCTGGCTATAGCCGCCGACCCATTATATATGTGGCCGGCTGGCTATAGCCGCCGACACACTATATATGTGGCCGGCTGGCTATAGCCGCCGACACACTATATATGTGGCCGGCTGTCTATAGCCGCCGATCCACTATATATGTATGTGGCCGGCTGGCTATAGCTGCCGACGCACTATATATGTGGCCGGCTGGCTATAGCCGTCGACACACTATATATGTGGCCGGCTGGCTATAGCCGCCGACACACTATATATGTGGCCGGCTGGCTATAGCCGCCGACACACTATATATGTGGCCGGCTGGCTATAGCCGCCGACACACTATATATGTGTCGGCTGGCTATAGCCTCCGATTCACTATATATGTGTCGGCTGGCTATAGCCGCCGATTCACTATATATGTGTCGGCTGGCTATAGCCGCCGATTCACTATATATGTGTCGGCTGGCTATAGCCACCGATTCACTATATATGTGTCGGCTGGCAATAGCCGCCGATTCTCTATATATGTGTCGGCTGGCTATAGCCGCCGATTCACTATATATGTGTCGGCTGGCTATAGCCGCCGATTCACTATATATGTGTCGGCTGGCTATAGCCGCCGATTCACTATATATGTGTCGGCTGGCTATAGCCGCCGATTCACTATATATGTGTCGGCTGGCTATAGCCACCGATTCACTATATATGTGTCGGCTGGCAATAGCCGCCGATTCTCTATATATGTGTCGGCTGGCTATAGCCGCCGATTCACTATATATGTGTCGGCTGGCTATAGCCGCCGATTCACCATATATGTACCCGACTGGCTATTTCCGCCGAACCACTGTATATGCGGCCGGCCGAACCACTATATATGTGTCGGCTGGCTATAGCCGCCGATTCACTATATATGTGTCGGCTGGCTATAGCCACCGATTCACTATATATGTGTCGGCTGGCAATAGCCGCCGATTCTCTATATATGTGTCGGCTGGCTATAGCCGCCGATTCACTATATATGTGTCGGCTGGCTATAGCCGCCGATTCACTATATATGTGTCGGCTGGCTATAGCCGCCGATTCACTATATATGTGTCGGCTGGCTATAGCCGCCGATTCACTATATATGTGTCGGCTGGCTATAGCCGCCGATTCACTATATATGTGTCGGCTGGCTATAGCCACAGATTCACTATATATGTGTCGGCTGGCAATAGCCGCCGATTCTCTATATATGTGTCGGCTGGCTATAGCCGCCGATTCACTATATATGTGTCGGCTGGCTATAGCCGCCGATTCACTATATATGTGTCGGCTGGCTATAGCCGCCGATTCACTATATATGTGTCGGCTGGCTATAGCCGCCGATTCACTATATATGTGTCGGCTGGCTATAGCCGCCGATTCACTATATATGTGTCGGCTGGCTATAGCCACCGATTCACTATATATGTGTCGGCTGGCAATAGCCGCCGATTCTCTATATATGTGTCGGCTGGCTATAGCCGCCGATTCACTATATATGTGTCGGCTGGCTATAGCCGCCGATTCACCATATATGTACCCGACTGGCTATTTCCGCCGAACCACTATATATGCGGCCGGCCGAACCACTATATATGTGTCGGCTGGCTATAGCCGCCGATTCACTATATATGTGTCGGCTGGCTATAGCCGCCGATTCACTATATATGTGTCGGCTGGCTATAGCCGCCGATTCACTATATATGTGTCGGCTGGCTATAGCCGCCGATTCACCATATATGTACCCGACTGGCTATGGCCGCCGAACCACTGTATATGTGGCCGACTGGCTAAAGCCGCCGATTCACTATATATGTATCGGCTGGCCATAGCCGCCGACGCACTGTAATGAGGCCGGCTGGCTACAGCCGCCGATTCACCATATATGTGCCCGACTGGCTATGGCCGCCGAACCACTGTATATGTGGCCGGCCGAACCACTGTATATGTGTCCGGCTGGCTATAGCCGCCGCCCCACTGTATATGTGGCCGGCTGGCTATAGCCGCCGATTTACTATACATGTATGTGTCGGCTGGCTATAGCCTCCGATTCGCTATATATGAAGCCGGCCGTCTAAAGCCGCCGACCCACTATATATGTGGCCGGCTGGCTATGGCTGCCGACGCACTATATATGCGGCCAGCTGGCTATAGCCGTCGACACACTATATATGTGGCCGGCTGTCTATAGCCGCCGATCCACTATATATGTATGTGGCCGGCTGGCTATAGCTGCCGACGCACTATATATGTGGCCGGCTGGCTATAGCCGTCGACACACTATATATGTGGCCGGCTGGCTATGGCCGCCGAACCACTGTATATGAGGCCGGCTGGCTATAGCCACCGATCCACTATATATGTGGCCGGCCGTCTATAGCCGCCGACCCACCATATATGTGGCCGGCTGGCTATAGCCGTCGACACACTATATATGTGGCCGGCTGGCTATAGCCGCCGACACACTATATATGTGGCCGGCTGGCTATAGCCGCCGACACACTATATATGTGGCCGGCTGGCAATAGCCGCCGATTTACTATACATGTATGTGTCGGCTGGCTATAGCCTCCGATTCGCTATATATGAAGCCGGCCGTCTATAGCCGCCGACCCACTATATATGTGGCCGGCTGGCTATGGCTGCCGACGCACTATATATGCGGCCGGCTGGCTATAGCCGTCGACACACTATATATGTGGCCGGCTGGCTATAGCCGCCGATACACTATATATGTATGTGGCCGGCTGGCCATAGCTGCCGACGCACTATATATGTGGCCGGCTGGCTATAGCCGTCGACACACTATATATGTGGCCGGCTGGCTATGGCCGCCGAACCACTGTATATGAGGCCGGCTGGCTATAGCCACCGATCCACTATATATGTGGCCGGCTGGCTATAGCCGCCGAACCACTGTATATGTGGCCGGCTGGCTATAGCCGCCGACCCAATATATATGTGGCCGGCTGGCTATAGCCGCCGACCCAATATATATGTGGCCGGCTGGCTATAGCCGCCGATTTACTATACATATATGTGTCGGCGAGCTATAGCCTCCGATTCGCTATATATGAAGCCGGCCGTCTATAGCCGTCTATAGCCACACTATATATGTGGCCGGCTGGCTATAGCCGCCGATACACTATATATGCATGTGGTCGGCTGGCCATAGCTGCCGACGCACTATATATGTGGCCGGCTGGCTATAGCCGTCGACACACTATATATGTGGCCGGCTGGCTATGGCCGCCGAACCACTGTATATGAGGCCGGCTGTCTATAGCCACCGATCCACTACATATGTATGTGGCCGGCTGGCTATAGCTGCCGACGCACTATATATGTGGCCGGCTGGCTATAGCCGCCGACACACTATATATGTGGCCGGCTGGCTATAGCCGTCGACACACTATATATGTGGCCGGCTGGCTATAGCCGCCGACACACTATATATGTGGCCGGCTGGCTATAGTCGCCGATTCACTATATACAGTTATGGACAAAAGAATAAATACACCTGAAGCCATTGAATAGATAGATATATTTTAACAAAAGTTTGCAAGTTTGAGGCAAGTTTCTTTTTCTGAAGTATTCCTACAATAACCAGGAACGTATTCATGTATTTTTAAAGCATCTTGCCATGTTATAGTGGGAGTAACTGCTGGAAATGTAAAAAACGTCATCTTTTGACGTGGACAAAAAAATAAATACACCTCATCAAATTTATTATTTCACGAAATTTATTCATACGAGCAAACAAGTCATGGTAGGTTTTGTTAATATTTGTCAGTATTTTGTCGCTTGACCTTTATTTTTAGTTATTTGTTCTACCCTCCTCGGCATAGAATCAACCAACTTCCGACATGTCTCAACAGGTATAGAATTCCATGCCGACTGCACTGCCTGCCAAAGTTCGTTTTTGTTTTCTGGTTTTTTAATAGAAACTGCATCCTTGACCTGTTTCCACAGATTCTCTATTGGATTTAGGTCCGACGATTGAGCAGGCCACTCCAAGAGAGCAACTCTTTTCGCAGCAAACCATTCCTTTGTTAGTTTAGCCGTATGTTTCGGATCGTTATCTTGTTGAAACGTCCACACCAAAGGCATTTCTTCCTCGGCATATGGTAGCATTACGGTTTCCAGTATTTGCGTATATATTTCCTTTGTCATGATAGTATTTATGAGGTGTATGGGACCAACACCATACCATGAGAAACATGCCCATACCATAATGCTACCACCACCATGTTTGACCGTCTTCTTGGTGTATTTTGGATGCAGTTCAGAGTTGGGTGGACGTCTCACATTGCGTCTGCCATCCGATCTGAACAAATTAAACTTGGATTCATCACTCCAAAGGATATTTCGCCACTTTTTAGTGCCCTCTTCGCCGGACCATGATTTGTGCTGATCAGCAAATAACATCCCTTGTCTTTTATTTTTCTTACTGATTAGTGGCACCTTTCTTGGTGATCGTGATGGAAGATCGTACTCCACTAATCGTCTTCGGACAGTCCTCGAACTAATTTGCAAATTATTCTCCTGCAAAATTTTCCGTGACGATAAAAAAGGGTCTTTTTTTGATTCCAGCACAATTAAACGATCCTGCTTTCGCGTTGTTTTCCGTGGCCGTCCTCTGTTTTCTCGCGCTGGTTTATCTCTAAGTGCATTTTGTACCATACCTAAAGAACAACCTATGGTTTTTGCGATTGAACGGTACGAATATCCTTCGTTTTTTAACTTTTTTATGATTTCTCTTTTGTCCTCGGAACAATGCACGTTACGCCCCATATTTCGCTAATAAAACAATTAAATATTATTCGGTACTTCACTGGTATTCAGTAGTATCAACCTTTTCCTCTTTCCGATAGTAAAATAATTTCGTAATACTTTGTTTTCACCAGACACACTTCGCTGTCAATGTGTGTATTTATTTTTTTGTCCAGACAAAAGAGGACATAAACTGACATTTCAGGAAAATTTTTGATAACGGTAAATGATCCTGCTTTCATTCTTCGGGTGTATTTTATTCTCGATGTCTACTTACTTTTCACAAGATAGCGCTGTCCTCAGTAAAGAGAAAGGAGGAGGGAATGACAGAATTGTGTGGTAGAGTGTTCTGTATTTATTTTTTTGTCCATCACTGTATGTGTCGGCTGGCCTTAGCCGCCGACCCATTATATATGTGGCCGGCTGGCTATAGACGCCGATTCACTATATATGTGGCCGGCTGGCTATAGCCGCCGATCCACTATAAATGTATGTGGCCGGCTGGCTATCGCTGCCGACGCACTATATATGTGGCCGGCTGGCTATAGCCGTCGACACACTATATATGTATGTGGCCGGCTGGCTATGGCCGCCGAACCACTGTATATGAGGCCGGCTGGCTATAGCCACCGATCCACTATATATGTGGCCGGCTGGCTAGCCGCCGAACCACTGTATATGTGGCCGGCTGGCTATAGCCGCCGACCCAATATATATGTGGCCGGCTGGCTATAGCCGCCGATTTACTATACATATATGTGTCGGCGAGCTATAGCCTCCGATTCGCTATATATGAAGCCGGCCGTCTATAGCTGCCGACCCACTATATATGTATGTGGCCGGCTGGATATAGCCGCCAATTCACTATATATGTGTCGACTGGCTATAGCCGCCGACCGACTATATATGTGGCCGGCTGACTATAGCCGCTGACCCACTGTATATGTGTCCGACTGGCTATAGCCGCCGCCCCACTATATACATATGTGGCCCAGATAATAACGACGAAAAACGTAAAAATAATTGAAAATAAAAAAGTACCTCTTACATAGCCAGGATTGGAACAGGCGTGCTACTTTAATCGGCAATTCAACCAATTACGCCACGACAGGACTTACGAACAGTCAGCCAAGTGTCATACTTAAGGAGATCACCTTTTACCTCACATGGTTTATTCATTTGGTTCATTTGGCGAACAATAGCCGAGTTGAATAAGTATTCACCTTACGTTTTGATGTCCCTGCTAAAGCTTTCGTGTGTATGTGTGCAGTTTCGCAACACGCAACGCACAAACTTATTAACGCATAGCCATAGATTAATCACAGACAATAGACTTGTGTTTTAACCTACTCAGCCTACGCACCCTGACGTAGTACTAATCTTAAGTTCGATTACACACAGCGACACACTACTACTAATTTCGGTTACACGTGCCTGCAGTGATCGTTCCCCTTGGTCACTGCTAATCATTATCCCTGCAAATATAGCAAACTGTGCTGCGTATTCTCTCCTTTTCTTTTAATTTGCCATATAACCATTGTTCTCACTTCAAATAAAGCATTCTACCTAATAACCTGCAGTGACCGTTCCCATTGGTCGCTGCTAATCATTATCCCTGCAAATATAGCAAACTGTGCTGCGTATTCTCTCCTTTTCTTTTAATTTGACATATAACCATTGTTCTCACTTTAAATAAAGCATTCTAACCAATAACCCGCAGTGGCCATTCCCATTGGTCACTGCTAATCAATATCCAAGTAAATATACGTTCTCCTCTATATTCGGACGCTCGGCTGTCTCTTGTAAGCAACCAGCATTCGCTTGATGCACTCACTTGTTAGAGTTGCAAACTGTGCTACGAATTCTCTTCAAATATAGCATTCTACCCAAGAACCTACGGTGACCGTTCCCATTGGTCACTGCTAATCATTATCCCTGCAAATATGCGCTCTCCTCGCTATTCGGACTTTCTGCTGTCTCTTATAACGAAATAGCGTTCTCTTGATACACTCACGTGTTTGAGTTTCAAACTGTACTACGTACTACGTACAGCAAAGTTGGAGAAAGCGGTGGTATGTAACTCCTCCCCTTTAAGAGTGAATTGAGAGAATTAGTTGCTTACAATCAAGGGTGCGGCGAGTGGTGGATTGTTTTGCTCTCTTTCTTGTGATATCGGATCGTTGTCGGAGGTGGAATTCGGTTTGTCCTCATTCAAAGCTAATTCATCCGGCAAGGGTTTAGAAGTGATTGGGATTTGTTTTTGACATGTATGTATATGTTTTACCTCTGGGGTCGCTGGCGTTTTTTGCACATTTCGCCCAACATGTATTTTATTAAGGTTTGTGTGTTTACCATTATTGCTTACAGGTTTGTGTGTTTAACACTATTACGTACAGGTTTGTGTGTCTCTTGCTACGAGTACGTCTCAGTTTTATTAAGGTTTGTGTGCTTACCATTTTTGCTTACAGGTTTGTGTGTTGTTCACTATTGCTTACAGGTTTGTGTGTCTCTAGCTACGAGTCGTCTCAGTGAGTTCCCAGTTGATTGAAAGGTATGTATGTTGTTCTTGTTATATATTGCTATGGACGACCTCTTCTTCTGATGGGATACTTAGTTTTCGTTGTTGTTATTGTTAAAATGTGTAAAGGGTGATTTGTTTTTGTTCAATGCACGGATAAGAAATTTGGTTGAAGAAAATGACTCCGACCTGAATCTGTTCAACAATTATATTCATTAATCCGATAATCATTATTATTTAGCGTAAAACATTCATAAATACACTCACAATGTTATGCATAATGAAACCAAAATAATTATTCATTGCTGCCAGATAAAGCCACTTTGCGTCCTTTCTTAATCTTTTGTTTATGGACCTTCCTTTTGTTAGTATCAACTGTTATTTTATGATTTTTAATAATTTTGTGTTCGGCTATAGCCGCCGACCCAATATATATGTGGCCGGCTGGCTATAGCCGCCGATTTACTATACATGTATGTGTCGGCTGGCTATAGCCTCCGATTCGCTATATATGAAGCCGGCCGTCTATAGCCGCCGACCCACTATATATGTGGCCGGCTGGCTATGGCTGCCGACGCACTATATATGCGGCCGGCTGGCTATAGCCGTCGACACACTATATATGTGGCCGGCTGGCTATAGCCGCCGATACACTATATATGTATGTGGCCGGCTGGCCATAGCTGCCGACGCACTATATACATATGTGGCCGGCTGGCTATAGCCGTCGGCACACTATATATGTGGCCGGCTGGCTATGGCCGCCGAACCACTGTATATGAGGCCGGCTGTCTATAGCCACCGATCCACTATATATGTATGTGGCCGGCTGGCTATAGCCGCCGACGCACTATATATGTATGTGGCCGGCTGGCTATAGCCGCCGAACCACTGTATATGTGGCCGGCTGGCTATAGCCGCCGACCCAATATATAGCCGCCGATTTACTATACATATATGTGTCGGCTGGCTATAGCCTCCGATTCGCTATATATGAAGCCGGCCGTCTATAGCCGCCGACCCACCATATATGTGGCCGGCTGGCTATGGCTGCCGACGCACTATATATGCGGCCGGCTGGCTATAGCCGTCGACACACTATATATGTGGCCGGCTGACTATAGCCGCCGACACACTATATATGTGGCCGGCTGGCTATAGCCGCCGAACCACTGTATATGTGGCCGACTGGCCATAGCCGCCGATTCACTATATATGTGTCGGCTGGCCATAGCCGCCGACCCATTATATATGTGGCCGGCTGGCTATAGCCGCCGATCCACTATATATGTATGTGGCCGGCTGGCTATAGCTGCCGACGCACTATATATGTGGCCGGCTGGCTATAGCCGTCGACACACTATATATGTGGCCGGCTGGCTATGGCCGCCGAACCACTGTATATGAGGCCGGCTGGCTATAGCCACCGATCCACTATATATGTATGTGGCCGGCTGGCTATAGCCGCCGAACCACTGTATATGTGGCCGGCTGGCTATAGCCGCCGACCCAATATATAGCCGCCGATTTACTATACATATATGTGTCGGCTGGCTATAGCCTCCGATTCGCTATATATGAAGCCGGCCGTCTATAGCCGCCGACCCACCATATATGTGGCCGGCTGGCTATGGCTGCCGACGCACTATATATGCGGCCGGCTGGCTATAGCCGTCGACACACTATATATGTGGCCGGCTGACTATAGCCGCCGACACACTATATATGTGGCCGGCTGGCTATAGCCGCCGAACCACTGTATATGTGGCCGACTGGCCATATCCGCCGATTCACTATATATGTGGCCGGCTGGCTATAGCCGCCGACACACTATATATGTGACCGGCTGGCTATAGCCGCCGATTCACTATATACGTGTCGGCTGGCCATAGCCGCCGACCCATTATATATGTGGCCGGCTGGCTATAGCCGCCGATTCACTATATATGTGTCGGCTGGCTATAGCCTCCGATTCGCTATGTATGTGGCCGGCTGGCTATAGCCGCCGACACACTATATATGTGGCCGGCTGGCTATAGCCGCCGAACCACTGTATATGTGGCCGACTGGCCATATCCGCCGATTCACTATATATGTGGCCGGCTGGCTATGGCCGCCGAACCACTGTATATGAGGCCGGCTGTCTATAGCCACCGATCCACTATATATGTATGTGGCCGGCTGGCTATAGCCGCCGACGCATTATATATATGTGGCCGGCTGGCTATAGCCGTCGACACACTATATATGTATGTGGCCGGCTGGCTATAGCCGCCGACACACTATATATGTGGCCGGCTGGCTATGGCCGCCGAACCACTGTATATGAGGCCGGCTGTCTATAGCCACCGATCCACTATATATGTATGTGGCCGGCTGGCTATAGCTGCCGACGCACTATATATGTGGCCGGCTGGCTATAGCCGTCGACACACTATATATGTGGCCGGCTGGCTATAGCCGCCGACACACTATATATGTGGCCGGCTGGCTATAGCCGCCGACACACTATATATGTGGCCGGCTGGCAATAGCCGCCGATTTACTATACATGTATGTGTCGGCTGGCTATAGCCTCCGATTCGCTATATATGAAGCCGGCCGTCTATAGCCGCCGACCCACTATATATGTGGCCGGCTGGCTATGGCTGCCGACGCACTATATATGCGGCCGGCTGGCTATAGCCGTCGACACACTATATATGTGGCCGGCTGGCTATAGCCGCCGATACACTATATATGTATGTGGCCGGCTGGCCATAGCTGCCGACGCACTATATATGTGGCCGGCTGGCTATAGCCGTCGACACACTATATATGTGGCCGGCTGGCTATGGCCGCCAAACCACTGTATATGAGGCCGGCTGGCTATAGCCACCGATCCACTATATATGTGGCCGGCTGGCTATAGCCGCCGAACCACTGTATATGTGGCCGGCTGGCTATAGCCGCCGACCCAATATATATGTGGCCGGCTGGCTATAGCCGCCGACCCAATATATATGTGGCCGGCTGGCTATAGCCGCCGATTTACTATACATATATGTGTCGGCGAGCTATAGCCTCCGATTCGCTATATATGAAGCCGGCCGTCTATAGCCGTCTATAGCCACACTATATATGTGGCCGGCTGGCTATAGCCGCCGATACACTATATATGCATGTGGTCGGCTGGCCATAGCTGCCGACGCACTATATATGTGGCCGGCTGGCTATAGCCGTCGACACACTATATATGTGGCCGGCTGGCTATGGCCGCCGAACCACTGTATATGAGGCCGGCTGTCTATAGCCACCGATCCACTACATATGTATGTGGCCGGCTGGCTATAGCTGCCGACGCACTATATATGTGGCCGGCTGGCTATAGCCGCCGACACACTATATATGTGGCCGGCTGGCTATAGCCGTCGACACACTATATATGTGGCCGGCTGGCTATAGCCGCCGACACACTATATATGTGGCCGGCTGGCTATAGTCGCCGATTCACTATATACAGTTATGGACAAAAGAATAAATACACCTGAAGCCATTGAATAGATAGATATATTTTAACAAAAGTTTGCAAGTTTGAGGCAAGTTTCTTTTTCTGAAGTATTCCTACAATAACCAGGAACGTATTCATGTATTTTTAAAGCATCTTGCCATGTTATAGTGGGAGTAACTGCTGGAAATGTAAAAAACGTCATCTTTTGACGTGGACAAAAAAATAAATACACCTCATCAAATTTATTATTTCACGAAATTTATTCATACGAGCAAACAAGTCATGGTAGGTTTTGTTAATATTTGTCAGTATTTTGTCGCTTGACCTTTATTTTTAGTTATTTGTTCTACCCTCCTCGGCATAGAATCAACCAACTTCCGACATGTCTCAACAGGTATAGAATTCCATGCCGACTGCACTGCCTGCCAAAGTTCGTTTTTGTTTTCTGGTTTTTTAATAGAAACTGCATCCTTGACCTGTTTCCACAGATTCTCTATTGGATTTAGGTCCGACGATTGAGCAGGCCACTCCAAGAGAGCAACTCTTTTCGCAGCAAACCATTCCTTTGTTAGTTTAGCCGTATGTTTCGGATCGTTATCTTGTTGAAACGTCCACACCAAAGGCATTTCTTCCTCGGCATATGGTAGCATTACGGTTTCCAGTATTTGCGTATATATTTCCTTTGTCATGATAGTATTTATGAGGTGTATGGGACCAACACCATACCATGAGAAACATGCCCATACCATAATGCTACCACCACCATGTTTGACCGTCTTCTTGGTGTATTTTGGATGCAGTTCAGAGTTGGGTGGACGTCTCACATTGCGTCTGCCATCCGATCTGAACAAATTAAACTTGGATTCATCACTCCAAAGGATATTTCGCCACTTTTTAGTGCCCTCTTCGCCGGACCATGATTTGTGCTGATCAGCAAATAACATCCCTTGTCTTTTATTTTTCTTACTGATTAGTGGCACCTTTCTTGGTGATCGTGATGGAAGATCGTACTCCACTAATCGTCTTCGGACAGTCCTCGAACTAATTTGCAAATTATTCTCCTGCAAAATTTTCCGTGACGATAAAAAAGGGTCTTTTTTTGATTCCAGCACAATTAAACGATCCTGCTTTCGCGTTGTTTTCCGTGGCCGTCCTCTGTTTTCTCGCGCTGGTTTATCTCTAAGTGCATTTTGTACCATACCTAAAGAACAACCTATGGTTTTTGCGATTGAACGGTACGAATATCCTTCGTTTTTTAACTTTTTTATGATTTCTCTTTTGTCCTCGGAACAATGCACGTTACGCCCCATATTTCGCTAATAAAACAATTAAATATTATTCGGTACTTCACTGGTATTCAGTAGTATCAACCTTTTCCTCTTTCCGATAGTAAAATAATTTCGTAATACTTTGTTTTCACCAGACACACTTCGCTGTCAATGTGTGTATTTATTTTTTTGTCCAGACAAAAGAGGACATAAACTGACATTTCAGGAAAATTTTTGATAACGGTAAATGATCCTGCTTTCATTCTTCGGGTGTATTTTATTCTCGATGTCTACTTACTTTTCACAAGATAGCGCTGTCCTCAGTAAAGAGAAAGGAGGAGGGAATGACAGAATTGTGTGGTAGAGTGTTCTGTATTTATTTTTTTGTCCATCACTGTATGTGTCGGCTGGCCTTAGCCGCCGACCCATTATATATGTGGCCGGCTGGCTATAGACGCCGATTCACTATATATGTGGCCGGCTGGCTATAGCCGCCGATCCACTATAAATGTATGTGGCCGGCTGGCTATCGCTGCCGACGCACTATATATGTGGCCGGCTGGCTATAGCCGTCGACACACTATATATGTATGTGGCCGGCTGGCTATGGCCGCCGAACCACTGTATATGAGGCCGGCTGGCTATAGCCACCGATCCACTATATATGTGGCCGGCTGGCTAGCCGCCGAACCACTGTATATGTGGCCGGCTGGCTATAGCCGCCGACCCAATATATATGTGGCCGGCTGGCTATAGCCGCCGATTTACTATACATATATGTGTCGGCGAGCTATAGCCTCCGATTCGCTATATATGAAGCCGGCCGTCTATAGCTGCCGACCCACTATATATGTGGCCGGCTGGATATAGCCGCCAATTCACTATATATGTGTCGACTGGCTATAGCCGCCGACCGACTATATATGTGGCCGGCTGACTATAGCCGCTGACCCACTGTATATGTGTCCGACTGGCTATAGCCGCCGCCCCACTATATACATATGTGGCCCAGATAATAACGACGAAAAACGTAAAAATAATTGAAAATAAAAAAGTACCTCTTACATAGCCAGGATTGGAACAGGCGTGCTACTTTAATCGGCAATTCAACCAATTACGCCACGACAGGACTTACGAACAGTCAGCCAAGTGTCATACTTAAGGAGATCACCTTTTACCTCACATGGTTTATTCATTTGGTTCATTTGGCGAACAATAACCGAGTTGAATAAGTATTCACCTTACGTTTTGATGTCCCTGCTAAAGCTTTCGTGTGTATGTGTGCAGTTTCGCAACACGCAACGCACAAACTTATTAACGCATAGCCATAGATTAATCACAGACAATAGACTTGTGTTTTAACCTACTCAGCCTACGCACCCTGACGTAGTACTAATCTTAAGTTCGATTACACACAGCGACACACTACTACTAATTTCGGTTACACGTGCCTGCAGTGATCGTTCCCCTTGGTCACTGCTAATCATTATCCCTGCAAATATAGCAAACTGTGCTGCGTATTCTCTCCTTTTCTTTTAATTTGCCATATAACCATTGTTCTCACTTCAAATAAAGCATTCTACCTAATAACCTGCAGTGACCGTTCCCATTGGTCGCTGCTAATCATTATCCCTGCAAATATAGCAAACTGTGCTGCGTATTCTCTCCTTTTCTTTTAATTTGACATATAACCATTGTTCTCACTTTAAATAAAGCATTCTAACCAATAACCCGCAGTGGCCATTCCCATTGGTCACTGCTAATCAATATCCAAGTAAATATACGTTCTCCTCTATATTCGGACGCTCGGCTGTCTCTTGTAAGCAACCAGCATTCGCTTGATGCACTCACTTGTTAGAGTTGCAAACTGTGCTACGAATTCTCTTCAAATATAGCATTCTACCCAAGAACCTACGGTGACCGTTCCCATTGGTCACTGCTAATCATTATCCCTGCAAATATGCGCTCTCCTCGCTATTCGGACTTTCTGCTGTCTCTTATAACGAAATAGCGTTCTCTTGATACACTCACGTGTTTGAGTTTCAAACTGTACTACGTACTACGTACAGCAAAGTTGGAGAAAGCGGTGGTATGTAACTCCTCCCCTTTAAGAGTGAATTGAGAGAATTAGTTGCTTACAATCAAGGGTGCGGCGAGTGGTGGATTGTTTTGCTCTCTTTTTTGTGATATCGGATCGTTGTCGGAGGTGGAATTCGGTTTGTCCTCATTCAAAGCTAATTCATCCGGCAAGGGTTTAGAAGTGATTGGGATTTGTTTTTGACATGTATGTATATGTTTTACCTCTGGGGTCGCTGGCGTTTTTTGCACATTTCGCCCAACATGTATTTTATTAAGGCTTGTGTGTTTACCATTATTGCTTACAGGTTTGTGTGTTTAACACTATTACGTACAGGTTTGTGTGTCTCTTGCTACGAGTCGTCTCAGTGAGTTCCCAGTTGATTGAAAGGTATGTATGTTGTTCTTGTTATATATTGCTATGGACGACCTCTTCTTCTGATGGGATACTTAGTTTTCGTTGTTGTTATTGTTAAAATGTGTAAAGGGTGATTTGTTTTTGTTCAATGCACGGATAAGAAATTTGGTTGAAGAAAATGACTCCGACCTGAATCTGTTCAACAATTATATTCATTAATCCGATAATCATTATTATTTAGCGTAAAACATTCATAAATACACTCACAATGTTATGCATAATGAAACCAAAATAATTATTCATTGCTGCCAGATAAAGCCACTTTGCGTCCTTTCTTAATCTTTTGTTTATGGACCTTCCTTTTGTTAGTATCAACTGTTATTTTATGATTTTTAATAATTTTGTGTTCGGCTATAGCCGCCGACCCAATATATATGTGGCCGGCTGGCTATAGCCGCCGATTTACTATACATGTATGTGTCGGCTGGCTATAGCCTCCGATTCGCTATATATGAAGCCGGCCGTCTATAGCCGCCGACCCACTATATATGTGGCCGGCTGGCTATGGCTGCCGACGCACTATATATGCGGCCGGCTGGCTATAGCCGTCGACACACTATATATGTGGCCGGCTGGCTATAGCCGCCGATACACTATATATGTATGTGGCCGGCTGGCCATAGCTGCCGACGCACTATATACATATGTGGCCGGCTGGCTATAGCCGTCGGCACACTATATATGTGGCCGGCTGGCTATGGCCGCCGAACCACTGTATATGAGGCCGGCTGTCTATAGCCACCGATCCACTATATATGTATGTGGCCGGCTGGCTATAGCCGCCGACGCACTATATATGTGGCCGGCTGGCTATAGCCGTCGACACACTATATATGTGGCCGGCTGGCTATAGCCGCCGACACACTATATATGTGGCCGGCTGGCTATAGCCGTCGACACACTATATATGTGGCCGGCTGGCTATAGCCGCCGACACACTATATATGTGGCCGGCTGGCTATAGCCGCCGATTCACTATATATGTGTCGGCTGGCCATAGCCGCCGACCCATTATATATGTGGCCGGCTGGCTATAGCCGCCGATCCACTATATATGTATGTGGCCGGCTGGCTATAGCTGCCGACGCACTATATATGTGGCCGGCTGGCTATAGCCGTCGACACACTATATATGTGGCCGGCTGGCTATGGCCGCCGAACCACTGTATATGAGGCCGGCTGGCTATAGCCACCGATCCACTATATATGTGGCCGGCTGGCTATAGCCGCCGAACCACTGTATATGTGGCCGGCTGGCTATAGCCGCCGACCCAATATATAGCCGCCGATTTACTATACATATATGTGTCGGCTGGCTATAGCCTCCGATTCGCTATATATGAAGCCGGCCGTCTATAGCCGCCGACCCACCATATATGTGGCCGGCTGGCTATGGCTGCCGACGCACTATATATGCGGCCGGCTGGCTATAGCCGTCGACACACTATATATGTGGCCGGCTGACTATAGCCGCCGACACACTATATATGTGGCCGGCTGGCTATAGCCGCCGAACCACTGTATATGTGGCCGACTGGCCATATCCGCCGATTCACTATATATGTGGCCGGCTGGCTATAGCCGCCGACACACTATATATGTGACCGGCTGGCTATAGCCGCCGATTCACTATATACGTGTCGGCTGGCCATAGCCGCCGACCCATTATATATGTGGCCGGCTGGCTATAGCCGCCGATTCACTATATATGTGTCGGCTGGCTATAGCCTCCGATTCGCTATGTATGTGGCCGGCTGGCTATAGCCGCCGACACACTATATATGTGGCCGGCTGGCTATAGCCGCCGAACCACTGTATATGTGGCCGACTGGCCATATCCGCCGATTCACTATATATGTGGCCGGCTGGCTATGGCCGCCGAACCACTGTATATGAGGCCGGCTGTCTATAGCCACCGATCCACTATATATGTATGTGGCCGGCTGGCTATAGCCGCCGACGCATTATATATATGTGGCCGGCTGGCTATAGCCGTCGACACACTATATATGTATGTGGCCGGCTGGCTATAGCCGCCGACACACTATATATGTGGCCGGCTGGCTATGGCCGCCGAACCACTGTATATGAGGCCGGCTGTCTATAGCCACCGATCCACTATATATGTATGTGGCCGGCTGGCTATAGCTGCCGACGCACTATATATGTGGCCGGCTGGCTATAGCCGTCGACACACTATATATGTGGCCGGCTGGCTATAGCCGCCGACACACTATATATGTGGCCGGCTGGCTATAGCCGCCGACACACTATATATGTGGCCGGCTGGCAATAGCCGCCGATTTACTATACATGTATGTGTCGGCTGGCTATAGCCTCCGATTCGCTATATATGAAGCCGGCCGTCTATAGCCGCCGACCCACTATATATGTGGCCGGCTGGCTATGGCTGCCGACGCACTATATATGCGGCCGGCTGGCTATAGCCGTCGACACACTATATATGTGGCCGGCTGGCTATAGCCGCCGATACACTATATATGTATGTGGCCGGCTGGCCATAGCTGCCGACGCACTATATATGTGGCCGGCTGGCTATAGCCGTCGACACACTATATATGTGGCCGGCTGGCTATGGCCGCCGAACCACTGTATATGAGGCCGGCTGTCTATAGCCACCGATCCACTATATATGTATGTGGCCGGCTGGCTATAGCTGCCGACGCACTATATATGTGGCCGGCTGGCTATAGCCGTCGACACACTATATATGTGGCCGGCTGGCTATAGCCGCCGACACACTATATATGTGGCCGGCTGGCTATAGCCGTCGACACACTATATATGTGGCCGGCTGGCTATAGCCGCCGACACACTATATATGTGGCCGGCTGGCTATAGCCGCCGATTCATTATATATGTGTCGGCTGGCCATAGCCGCCGACCCATTAAATATGTGGCCGGCTGGCTATAGCCGCCGATCCACTATATATGTATGTGGCCGGCTGGCTATAGCTGCCGACGCACTATATATGTGGCCGGCTGGCTATAGCCGTCGACACACTATATATGTGGCCGGCTGGCTATGGCCGCCGAACCACTGTATATGAGGCCGGCTGGCTATAGCCACCGATCCACTATATATGTGGCCGGCTGGCTATAGCCGCTGAACCACTGTATATGTGGCCGGCTGGCTATAGCCGCCGACCCAATATATAGCCGCCGATTTACTATACATATATGTGTCGGCTGGCTATAGCCTCCGATTCGCTATATATGAAGCCGGCCGTCTATAGCCGCGGACCCACCATATATGTGGCCGGCTGGCTATGGCTGCCGACGCACTATATATGCCGCCGGCTGGCTAGAGCCGTCGACACACTATATATGTGGCCGGCTGGCTATAGCCGCCGACACACTATATATGTGGTCGGCTGGCTATAGCCGCCGAACCACTGTATATGTGGCCGACTGGCCATATCCGCCGATTCACTATATATGTGGCCGGCTGGCTATAGCCGCCGACACACTATATATGTGACCGGCTGGCTATAGCCGCCGATTCACTATATACGTGTCGGCTGGCCATAGCCGCCGACCCATTATATATGTGGCCGGCTGGCTATAGCCGCCGATTCACTATATATGTGTCGGCTGGCTATAGCCTCCGATTCGCTATGTATGTGGCCGGCTGGCTATAACCACCGAACTACTGTACATGTGGCCGGCTGGCTATAGCCGCCGACCCATTATATATGTGGCCGGCTGGCTATAGCCGCCGACGCACTATATATGTGGCCGGCTGGCTATAGCCGCCGACCCATTATATATGTGGCCGGCTGGCTATAGCCGCCGACGCACTATATATGTGGCCGGCTGGCTATAGCCGCCGACACACTATATATGTGGCCGGCTGGCTATAGCCGCCGATCCACTATATATGTAGCCGGCTGGCCATAGCCGCCGATTAACTATATATGTACCCGGCCGGCTATGGCCGCCGAACCACTGTATATGTGGCCGGCTGGCTATGGCCGCCTAACCACTGTATATGTGGCCGGCTGGCTATAGCCGCCGATTCACTATACATGTATGTATAGGCTGGCCATAGCCGCCGACCCACTATATATGTGGCCGGCTGGCTATATCCGCCGATTCACTATATATGTGTCGGCTGGCTGCAGCCGCCGATTCACTATATATGTACCCGGCTGGCTATGGCCGCCGAACCACTGTATATGTGGCCGGCTGGCTATAGCCGGTGACCCACTATATATGTGGCCGGCTGGCTATAGCCGCTGAACCACTGTATATGTGGCCGACTGGCTATAGCCGCCGATTCACTATATATGTGTCGGCTGGCTATAGCCTCCGATTCGCTATGTACATATGTGGCCGGCTGGCTATGGCCGCCGAACCACTGTATATGTGGCCGGCTGGCTATAGCCGCCGATTCACTATATATGTACCCGCCGGCTATGGCCGCCGAACCACTGTATATGTGGCCGGCCGGCTATGGCCGCCTAACCACTGTATATGTGGCCAGCTGGCTATAGCCGCCGATTCACTATATATGTATGTATAGGCTGGCCATAGCCGCCGACCCACTATATATGTGGCCGGCTGGCTTTAGCCGCCGATTCACTATATATGTGTCGGCTGGCTATAGCCTCCGATTCGCTATGTACATATGTGGCCGGCTGGCTATGGCCGCCGAACCACTGTAAATGTGGCCGGCTGGCTATAGCCGGCGACCCACTATATATGTACCCGGCTGGCTATGGCCGCCGAACCACTGTATATGTTGCCGGCTGGCTATAGCCGCCGACCCACTATATATGTGGCCGGCTGGCTATAGCCGCTGAACCACTTTATATGTGGCCGACTGGCTATAGCCGCCGACCCACTGTATATGTGGCCGGCTGGCTATGGCCGCCGAACCACTGTATATGTGGCCGGCTGGCAATAGCCGCCGACCCACTATATATGTGGCCGGCTGGCTATAGCCGCTGAACCACTGTATATGTGGCCGACTGGCTATAGCCGCCGACCCACTGTATATGTGGCCAGCTGGCTATAGCCGCCGATTCACTATATATGTATGTATAGGCTGGCCATAGCCGCCGACCCACTATATATGTGGCCGGCTGGCTATAGCCGCCGATTCACTATATATGTGTCGGCTGGCTATAGCCTCCGATTCGCTATGTACATATGTGGCCGGCTGGCTATGGCCGCCGAACCACTGTATATGTGGCCGGCTGGCTATAGCCGGCGACCCACTATATATGTACCCGGCTGGCTATGGCCGCCGAACCACTGTATATGTTGCCGGCTGGCTATAGCCGCCGACCCACTATATATGTGGCCGGCTGGCTATAGCCGCTGAACCACTGTATATGTGGCCGACTGGCTATAGCCGCCGACCCACTGTATATGTGGCCGGCTGGCTATGGCCGCCGAACCACTGTATATGTGGCCGGCTGGCAATAGCCGCCGACCCACTATATATGTGGCCGGCTGGCTATAGCCGCCGACCCACTATATATGTGGCCGGCTGGCTATAGCCGCCGACCCACTATATATGTGGCCGGCTGGCTATAGCCGCCGACCCACTATATATGTGGCCGGCTGGCTATAGCCGCCGACCCACTATATATGTGGCCGGCTGGCTATAGCCGCCGGCCCACTATATATGTGGCCGGCTGGCTGTAGCCGCCGATTCACTATATATGTGGCCGGCTGGCTATAGCCGCCGACCCACTATATATGTGGCCGGCTGGCTATAGCCGCCGACCCACTATATATGTGGCCGGCTGGCTTTAGCCGCCGACCCACTATATATGTGGCCGGCTGGCTATAGCCGCCGATTCCCTATATGTGTATGTGGCCGGCTGGCTATAGCCGCCGATCCACTATATATGTGGCCGGCTGGCCATAGCCGCCGACCCACTATATATGTGGCCGGCTGGCTATAGCCGCCGATCCACTATATATGTGGCCGGCTGGCCATAGCCGCCGACCCACTATATATGTGGCCGGCTGGCTATAGCCGCCGATGCACTATATATGTGTCGGCTAGCTATAGCCTCCGATTCGCTATATATGTGGCCGGCTGGCTTTAGACGCCGACCCACTATATATGTGGCCGGCTGGCTATAGCCGCCGATTCACTATATATGTGGCCGGCTGGCTATAGCCGACGATCCACTATATATGTAGCCGGCCGGCTATGGCCGCCGAACCACTGTATATGTGGCCAGCTGGCTATGGCCGCCTAACCACTGTATATGTGGCCGGCTGGCTATAGCCGCCGATTCACTATATATGTATGTATCGGCTGGCTATAGCCGCCGACCCACTATATATGTGGCCGGCTGGCTATAGCCGCCGATCCACTATAAATGTATGTGGCCGGCTGGCTATCGCTGCCGACGCACTATATATGTGGCCGGCCGTCTATAGCCGCCGACCCACTATATATGTGGCCGGCTGGCTATGGCTGCCGACGCACTATATATGCGGCCGGCTGGCTACAGCCGTCGACACACTACATATGTGGCCGGCTGGCTATAGCCGCCGATTCACTATATATGTGTCGGCTAGCTATAGCCTCCGATTCGCTATATATGTGGCCGGCTGGCTATAGCCGCCGGCCCACTATATATGTGGCCGGCTGGCTATAGCCGCCGACCCACTATATATGTGGCCGGCTGGCTATAGCCGCCGACCCACTATATATGTGGCCGGCTGGCTATAGCCGCCGATCCACTATATATGTGGCCGGCTGGCTATAGCCGCCGACCCACTATATATGTGGCCGGCTGGCTATAGCCGCCGACCCACTATATATGTGGCCGGCTGGCTATAGCCGCCGACCCACTATATATGTGGCCGGCTGGCTATAGCCGCCGACCCACTATATATGTGGCCGGCTGGCTATAGCCGCCGACCCACTATATATGTGGCCGGCTGGCTATAGCCTCCGACCCACTATATATGTGGCCGGCTGGCTATAGCCGCCGACCCACTATATATGTGGCCGGCTGGCTATAGCCGCCGACCCACTATATATGTGGCCGGCTGGCTATAGCCGCCGACCCACTATATATGTGGCCGGCTGGCTTTAGCCGCCGACCCACTATATATGTGGCCGGCTGGCTATAGCCGCCGATTCCCTATATGTGTATGTGGCCGGCTGGCTATAGCCGCCGATCCACTATATATGTGGCCGGCTGGCCATAGCCGCCGACCCACTATATATGTGGCCGGCTGGCTATAGCCGCCGATGCACTATATATGTGTCGGCTAGCTATAGCCTCCGATTCGCTATACATGTGGCCGGCTGGCTTTAGACGCCGACCCACTATATATGTGGCCGGCTGGCTATAGCCGCCGATTCACTATATATGTGGCCGGCTGGCTATAGCCGACGATCCACTATATATGTAGCCGGCCGGCTATGGCCGCCGAACCACTGTATATGTGGCCAACTGGCTATGGCCGCCTAACCACTGTATATGTGGCCGGCTGGCTATGGCCACCGAACCACTGTATATGTGGCCGGCTGGCTATAGCCGCCGATTCACTATATATGTACCCGCCGGCTATGGCCGCCGAACCACTGTATATGTGGCCGGCTGGCTATGGCCGCCTAACCACTGTATATGTGGCCAGCTGGCTATAGCCGCCGATTCACTATATATGTATGTATAGGCTGGCCATAGCCGCCGACCCACAATATATGTGGCCGGCTGGCTATAGCCGCCGACCCACTATATATGTGGCCGGCTGGCTATAGCCGCCGACCCACTATATATGTGGCCGGCTGGCTATAGCCGCCGACCCACTATATATGTGGCCGGCTGGCTATAGCCGCCGACCCACTATATATGTGGCCGGCTGGCTATAGCCGCCGACCCACTATATATGTGGCCGGCTGGCTATAGCCGCCGACCCACTATATATGTGGCCGGCTGGCTATAGCCGCCGACCCACTATATATGTGGCCGGCTGGCTATAGCCGCCGACCCACTATATATGTGGCCGGCTGGCTATAGCCGCCGACCCACTATATATGTGGCCGGCTGGCTATAGCCGCCGACCCACTATATATGTGGCCGGCTGGCAATAGCCGCCGACCCACTATATATGTGGCCGGCTGGCTATAGCCGCCGACCCACTATATATGTGGCCGGCTGGCTTTAGCCGCCGACCCACTATATATGTGGCCGGCTGGCTATAGCCGCCGATTCCCTATATGTGTATGTGGCCGGCTGGCTATAGCCGCCGATCCACTATATATGTGGCCGGCTGGCCATAGCCGCCGACCCACTATATATGTGGCCGGCTGGCTATAGCCGCCGATGCACTATAAATGTATCGGCTAGCTATAGCCTCCGATTCGCTATATATGTGGCCGGCTGGCTTTAGACGCCGACCCACTATATATGTGGCCGGCTGGCTATAGCCGCCGATTCACTATATATGTGGCCGGCTGGCTATAGCCGACGATCCACTATATATGTAGCCGGCCGGCTATGGCCGCCGAACCACTGTATATGTGGCCAGCTGGCTATGGCCGCCTAACCACTGTATATGTGGCCGGCTGGCTATAGCCGCCGATTCACTATATATGTATGTATCGGCTGGCTGTAGCCGCCGACCCACTATATATGTGGCCGGCTGGCTATAGCCGCCGATCCACTATAAATGTATGTGGCCGGCTGGCTATCGCTGCCGACGCACTATATATGTGGCCGGCCGTCTATAGCCGCCGACCCACTATATATGTGGCCGGCTGGCTATGGCTGCCGACGCACTATATATGCGGCCGGCTGGCTATAGCCGTCGACACACTACATATGTGGCCGGCTGGCTATAGCCGCCGACACACTATATATGTGGCCGGCTGGCTATAGCCGCCGAACCACTGTATATGTGGCCGGCTGGCTCAAGCCGCCGATTTACTATACATATATGTGTCGGCGAGCTATAGCCTCCGATTCGCTATATATGAAGCCGGCCGTCTATAGCCGTCTATAGCCACACTATATATGTGGCCGGCTGGCTATAGCCGCCGATACACTATATATGCATGTGGCCGGCTGGCCATAGCTGCCGACGCACTATATATATGGCCGGCTGGCTATAGCCGTCGACACACTATATATGTGGCCGGCTGGCTATGGCCGCCGAACCACTGTATCTGAGGCCGGCTGTCTATAGCCACCGATCCACTATATATGTATGTGGCCGGCTGGCTATAGCTGCCGACGCACTATATATGTGGCCGGCTGGCTATAGCCGCCGACACACTATATATGTGGCCGGCTGGCTATAGCCGTCGACACACTATACATGTGGCCGGCTGGCTATAGCCGCCGACACACTATATATGTGGCCGGCTGGCTATAGCCGCCGATTCACTATATATGTGTCGGCTGGCCATAGCCGCCGACCCATTATATATGTGGCCGGCTGGCTATAGCCGCCGATTCACTATATATGTGGCCGGCTGGCTATAGCCGCCGATCCACTATAAATGTATGTGGCCGGCTTGCTATCGCTGCCGACGCACTATATATGTGGCCGGCTGGCTATAACCGTCGACACACTATATATGTGGCCGGCTGGCTATGGCCGCCGAACCACTGTATATGAGGCCGGCTGGCTATAGCCACCGATCCACTATATATGTGGCCGGCTGGCTATAGCCGCCGAACCACTGTATATGTGGCCGGCTGGCTATAGCCGCCGACCCAATATATATGTGGCCGGCTGGCTATAGCCGCCGATTTACTATACATATATGTGGCCGGCTTGCTATCGCTGCCGACGCACTATATATGTGGCCGGCTGGCTATAACCGTCGACACACTATATATGTGGCCGGCTGGCTATGGCCGCCGAACCACTGTATATGAGGCCGGCTGGCTATAGCCACCGATTCACTATATATGTGGCCGGCTGGCTATAGCCGCCGACACACTATATATGTGACCGGCTGGCTATAGCCGCCGATTCATCACATACGTGTCGGCTGGCCATAGCCGCCGACCCATTATATATGTGGCCGGCTGGCTATAGCCGCCGATTCACTATATATGTGTCGGCTGGCTATAGCCTCCGATTCGCTATGTATGTGGCCGGCTGGCTATAACCACCGAACTACTGTACATGTGGCCGGCTGGCTATAGCCGCCGACCCATTATATATGTGGCCGGCTGGCTATAGCCGCTGACACACTATATATGTATGTGGCCGGCTGGCCATAGCCGCCGATTCACTATATATGTGTCGGCTGGCCATAGCCGCCGACCCATTATATATGTGGCCGGCTGGCTATAGCCGCCGATTTACTATACATATATGTGTCGGCTGGCTATAGCCTCCGATTCGCAATGTATGAAGCCGGCTGGCTATAGCCGCCGATTCACTTTATATGTGTCGGCTGGCTATAGCCGCCGATTCACTATATATGTGTCGGCTGGCTATAGCCGCCGATTCACTATATATGTGTCGGCTGGCTATAGCCGCCGATTCACTATATATGTGTCGGCTGGCTATAGCCGCCGATTCACTATACATGTGTCGGCTGGCTATAGCCGCCGATTCACTATATATGTGTCGGCTGGCTATAGCCGCCGATTCACTATATATGTGTCGGCTGGCTATAGCCGCCGATTCACTATATATGTGTCGGCTGGCTATAGCCGCCGATTCACTATATATGTGTCGGCTGGCTATAGCCGCCGATTCACTATATATGTGTCGGCTGGCTATAGCCGCCGATTCACTATATATGTGTCGGCTGGCTATAGCCGCCGATTCACTATATATGTGTCGGCTGGCTATAGCCGCCGATTCACTATATATGTGTCGGCTGGCTATAGCCGCCGATTCACTATATATGTGTCGGCTGGCTATAGCCGCCGATTCACTATATATGTGTCGGCTGGCTATAGCCGCCGATTCACTATATATGTGTCGGCTGGCTATAGCCGCCGATTCACTATATATGTGTCGGCTGGCTATAGCCGCCGATTCAGTATATATGTGTCGGCTGGCTATAGCCGCCGATTCACTATATATGTGTCGGCTGGCTATAGCCGCCGATTCACTATATATGTGTCGGCTGGCTATAGCCGCCGATTCACTATATATGTGTCGGCTGGCTATAGCCGCCGATTCACTATATATGTGTCGGCTGGCTATAGCCGCCGATTCACTATATATGTGTCGGCTGGCTATAGCCGCCGATTCACTATATATGTGTCGGCTGGCTATAGCCGCCGATTCACTATATATGTGTCGGCTGGCTATAGCCGCCGATTCACTATATATGTGTCGGCTGGCTATAGCCGCCGATTCACTATATATGTGTCGGCTGGCTATAGCCGCCGATTCACTATATATGTGTCGGCTGGCTATAGCCGCCGATTCACTATATATGTGTCGGCTGGCTATAGCCGCCGATTCACTATATATGTGTCGGCTGGCTATAGCCGCCGATTCACTATATATGTGTCGGCTGGCTATAGCCGCCGATTCACGATATATGTGTCGGCTGGCTATAGCCGCCGATTCACTATATATGTGTCGGCTGGCTATAGCCGCCGATTCACTATATATGTGTCGGCTGGCTATAGCCGCCGATTCACTATATATGTGTCGGCTGGCTATAGCCGCCGATTCACTATATATGTGTCGGCTGGCTATAGCCGCCGATTCACTATATATGTGTCGGCTGGCTATAGCCGCCGATTCACTATATATGTGTCGGCTGGCTATAGCCGCCGATTCACTATATATGTGTCGGCTGGCTATAGCCGCCGATTCACTATATATGTGTCGGCTGGCTATAGCCGCCGATTCACTATATATGTGTCGGCTGGCTATAGCCGCCGATTCACTATATATGTGTCGGCTGGCTATAGCCGCCGATTCACTATATATGTGTCGGCTGGCTATAGCCGCCGATTCACTATATATGTGTCGGCTGGCTATAGCCGCCGATTCACTATATATGTGTCGGCTGGCTATAGCCGCCGATTCACTATACATATATGTGTCGGCTGGCTATAGCCGCCGATTCACTATATATGTGTCGGCTGGCTATAGCCGCCGATTCACTATATATGTATGTGTCGGCTGGCTATAGCCGCCGATTCACTATATATGTGTCGGCTGGCTATAGCCGCCGATTCACTATATATGTGTCGGCTGGCTATAGCCGCCGATTCACTACATATGTGTCGGCTGGCTATAGCCGCCGATTCACTATATATGTGTCGGCTGGCTATAGCCGCCGATTCACTATATATGTGTCGGCTGGCTATAGCCGCCGATTCACTATATATGTGTCGGCTGGCTATAGCCGCCGATTCACTATATATGTGTCGGCTGGCTATAGCCGCCGATTCACTATATATGTGTCGGCTGGCTATAGCCGCCGATTCAATATATATGTGTCGGCTGGCTATAGCCGCCGATTCACTATATATGTGTCGGCTGGCTATAGCCGCCGATTCACTATATATGTGTCGGCTGGCTATAGCCGCCGATTCACTATATATGTGTCGGCTGGCTATAGCCGCCGATTCACTATATATGTGTCGGCTGGCTATAGCCGCCGATTCACTATATATGTGTCGGCTGGCTATAGCCGCCGATTCACTATATATGTGTCGGCTGGCTATAGCCGCCGATTCACTATATATGTGTCGGCTGGCTATAGCCGCCGATTCACTATATATGTGTCGGCTGGCTATAGCCTCCGATTCGCTATGTATGTGGCCGGCTGGCTATAGCCGCCGACCCACTATATATGTGGCCGGCTGGCTATAGCCGCCGAACCACTGTATATGTGGCCGGCTGGCCATAGCCGCCGATTCACAATATATGTGTCGGCTGGCTACAGCCGCCGATTCACTATATATGTGTCGGCTGGCTATAGCCGCCGATTCACTATATATGTGTCGGCTGGCTATAGCCGCCGATTCACTATATATGTGTCGGCTGGCTATAGCCGCCGATTCACTATATATGTGTCGGCTGGCTATAGCCGCCGATTCACTATATATGTGTCGGCTGGCTATAGCCGCCGATTCACTATATATGTGTCGGCTGGCTATAGCCGCCGATTCACTATATATGTGTCGGCTGGCTATAGCCGCCGATTCACTATATATGTGTCGGCTGGCTATAGCCGCCGATTCACTATATATGTGTCGGCTGGCTATAGCCGCCGATTCACTATATATGTGTCGGCTGGCTATAGCCGCCGATTCACTATATATGTGTCGGCTGGCTATAGCCGCCGATTCACTATATATGTGTCGGCTGGCTATAGCCGCCGATTCACTATATATGTGTCGGCTGGCTATAGCCGCCGATTCACTATATATGTGTCGGCTGGCTATAGCCGCCGATTCACTATATATGTGTCGGCTGGCTATAGCCGCCGATTCACTATATATGTGTCGGCTGGCTATAGCCGCCGATTCACTATATATGTGTCGGCTGGCTATAGCCGCCGATTCACTATATATGTGTCGGCTGGCTATAGCCGCCGATTCACTATATATGTGTCGGCTGGCTATAGCCGCCGATTCACTATATATGTGTCGGCTGGCTATAGCCGCCGATTCACTATATATGTGTCGGCTGGCTATAGCCGCCGATTCACTATATATGTGTCGGCTGGCTATAGCCGCCGATTCACTATATATGTGTCGGCTGGCTATAGCCGCCAATTCACTATATATGTGTCGGCTGGCTATAGCCGCCGATTCACTATATATGTGTCGGCTGGCTATAGCCGCCGATTCACTATACTATATGTGTCGGCTGGCTATAGCCGCCGATTCACTATATATGTGTCGGCTGGCTATAGCCGCCGATTCACTATATATGTGTCGGCTGGCTATAGCCGCCCATTCACTATATATGTGTCGGCTGGCTATAGCCGCCGATTCACTATATATGTGTCGGCTGGCTATAGCCGCCGATTCACTATATATGTGTCGGCTGGCTATAGCCGCCGATTCACTATATATGTGTCGGCTGGCTATAGCCGCCGATTCACTATACTATATGTGTCGGCTGGCTATAGCCGCCGATTCACTATATATGTGTCGGCTTGCTATAGCCGCCGATTCACTATACTATATGTGTCGGCTGGCTATAGCCGCCGATTCACTATATATGTGTCGGCTGGCTATAGCCGCCGATTCACTATACTATATGTGTCGGCTGGCTATAGCCGCCGATTCACTATATATGTGTCGGCTGGCTATAGCCGCCGATTCACTATACTATATGTGTCGGCTGGCTATAGCCGCCGATTCACTATATATGTGTCGGCTGGCTATAGCCGCCGATTCACTATACTATATGTGTCGGCTGGCTATAGCCGCCGATTCACTATATATGTGTCGGCTGGCTATAGCCGCCGATTCACTATACTATATGTGTCGGCTGGCTATAGCCGCCGATTCACTATATATGTGTCGGCTGGCTATAGCCGCCGATTCACTATACTATATGTGTCGGCTGGCTATAGCCGCCGATTCACTATATATGTGTCGGCTGGCTATAGCCGCCGATTCACTATACTATATGTGTCGGCTGGCTATAGCCGCCGATTCACTATATATGTGTCGGCTGGCTATAGCCGCCGATTCACTATACTATATGTGTCGGCTGGCTATAGCCGCCGATTCACTATACTATATGTGTCGGCTGGCTATAGCCGCCGATTCACTATATATGTGTCGGCTGGCTATAGCCGCCGATTCACTATACTATATGTGTCGGCTGGCTATAGCCGCCGATTCACTATATATGTGTCGGCTGGCTATAGCCGCCGATTCACTATACTATATGTGTCGGCTGGCTATAGCCGCCGATTCACTATATATGTGTCGGCTGGCTATAGCCGCCGATTCACTATACTATATGTGTCGGCTGGCTATAGCCGCCGATTCACTATATATGTGTCGGCTGGCTATAGCCGCCGATTCACTATACTATATGTGTCGGCTGGCTATAGCCGCCGATTCACTATATATGTGTCGGCTGGCTATAGCCGCCGATTCACTATACTATATGTGTCGGCTGGCTATAGCCGCCGATTCACTATATATGTGTCGGCTGGCTATAGCCGCCGATTCACTATACTACATGTGTCGGCTGGCTATAGCCGCCGATTCACTATATATGTGTCGGCTGGCTATAGCCGCCGATTCACTATACTATATGTGTCGGCTGGCTATAGCCGCCGATTCACTATATATGTGTCGGCTGGCTATAGCCGCCGATTCACTATACTATATGTGTCGGCTGGCTATAGCCGCCGATTCACTATATATGTGTCGGCTGGCTATAGCCGCCGATTCACTATACTATATGTGTCGGCTGGCTATAGCCGCCGATTCACTATACTATATGTGTCGGCTGGCTATAGCCGCCGATTCACTATACTATATGTGTCGGCTGGCTATAGCCGCCGATTCACTATACTATATGTGTCGGCTGGCTATAGCCGCCGATTCACTATACTATATGTGTCGGCTGGCTATAGCCGCCGATTCACTATACTATATGTGTCGGCTGGCTATAGCCGCCGATTCACTATACTATATGTGTCGGCTGGCTATAGCCGCCGATTCACTATATATGTGTCGGCTGGCTATAGCCGCCGATTCACTATACTATATGTGTCGGCTGGCTATAGCCGCCGATTCACTATATATGTGTCGGCTGGCTATAGCCGCCGACACACTATATATGTGGCCGGCTGGCTATGGCTGCCGACGCACTATATATGCGGCCGGCTGGCTATAGCCGTCGACACACTATATATGTGGCCGGCTGGCTATAGCCGCCGATACACTATATATGTATGTGGCCGGCTGGCCATAGCTGCCGACGCACTATATACATATGTGGCCGGCTGGCTATAGCCGTCGGCACACTATATATGTGGCCGGCTGGCTATGGCCGCCGAACCACTGTATATGAGGCCGGCTGTCTATAGCCACCGATCCACTATATATGTATGTGGCCGGCTGGCTATAGCCGCCGACACACTATATACATATGTGGCCGGCTGGCTATAGCCGCCGACACACTATATATGTGGCCGGCTGGCTATGGCCGCCGAACCACTGTATATGAGGCCGGCTGTCTATAGCCACCGATCCACTATATATGTATGTGGCCGGCTGGCTATAGCTGCCGACGCACTATATATGTGGCCGGCTGGCTATAGCCGTCGACACACTATATATGTGGCCGGCTGGCTATAGCCGCCGACACACTATATATGTGGCCGGCTGGCTATAGCCGCCGACACACTATATATGTGGCCGGCTGGCTATAGCCGCCGATTTACTATACATGTATGTGTCGGCTGGCTATAGCCTCCGATTCGCTATATATGAAGCCGGCCGTCTATAGCCGCCGACCCACTATATATGTGGCCGGCTGGCTATGGCTGCCGACGCACTATATATGCGGCCGGCTGGCTATAGCCGTCGACACACTATATATGTGGCCGGCTGGCTATAGCCGCCGATACACTATATATGTATGTGGCCGGCTGGCCATAGCTGCGGACGCACTATATATGTGGCCGGCTGGCTATAGCCGTCGACACACTATATATGTGGCCGGCTGGCTATGGCCGCCGAACCACTGTATATGAGGCCGGCTGTCTATAGCCACCGATCCACTATATATGTATGTGGCCGGCTGGCTATAGCTGCCGACGCACTATATATGTGGCCGGCTGGCTATAGCCGTCGACACACTATATATGTGGCCGGCTGGCTATAGCCGCCGACACACTATATATGTGGCCGGCTGGCTATAGCCGTCGACACACTATATATGTGGCCGGCTGGCTATAGCCGCCGACACACTATATATGTGGCCGGCTGGCTATAGCCGCCGATTCATTATATATGTGTCGGCTGGCCATAGCCGCCGACCCATTAAATATGTGGCCGGCTGGCTATAGCCGCCGATCCACTATATATGTATGTGGCCGGCTGGCTATAGCTGCCGACGCACTATATATGTGGCCGGCTGGCTATAGCCGTCGACACACTATATATGTGGCCGGCTGGCTATGGCCGCCGAACCACTGTATATGAGGCCGGCTGGCTATAGCCACCGATCCACTATATATGTGGCCGGCTGGCTATAGCCGCCGAACCACTGTATATGTGGCCGGCTGGCTATAGCCGCCGACCCAATATATAGCCGCCGATTTACTATACATATATGTGTCGGCTGGCTATAGCCTCCGATTCGCTATTTATGAAGCCGGCCGTCTATAGCCGCGGACCCACCATATATGTGGCCGGCTGGCTATGGCTGCCGACGCACTATATATGCGGCCGGCTGGCTAGAGCCGTCGACACACTATATATGTGGCCGGCTGGCTATAGCCGCCGACACACTATATATGTGGCCGGCTGGCTATAGCCGCCGAACCACTGTATATGTGGCCGACTGGCCATATCCGCCGATTCACTATATATGTGGCCGGCTGGCTATAGCCGCCGACACACTATATATGTGACCGGCTGGCTATAGCCGCCGATTCACTATATACGTGTCGGCTGGCCATAGCCGCCGACCCATTATATATGTGGCCGGCTGGCTATAGCCGCCGACACACTATATATGTAGCCGGCTGGCCATAGCGCCGATTAACTATATATGTACCCGGCCGGCTATGGCCGCCGAACCACTGTATGCGTGGCCGGCTGGCTATGGCCGCCTAACCACTGTATATGTGGCCGGCTGGCTATAGCCGCCGATTCACTATACATGTATGTATAGGCTGGCCATAGCCGCCGACCCACTATATATGTGGCCGGCTGGCTATATCCGCCGATTCACTATATATGTGTCGGCTGGCTGCAGCCGCCGATTCACTATATATGTGGCCGGCTGGCTATAGCCGCCGACACACTATATATGTGGCCGGCTGGCTATAGCCGCCGATCCACTATATATGTAGCCGGCTGGCCATAGCCGCCGATTAACTACATATATATGTACCCGGCCGGCTATGGCCGCCGAACCACTGTATATGTGGCCGGCTGGCTATGGCCGCCTAACCACTGTATATGTGGCCGGCTGGCTATAGCCGCCGATTCACTATACATGTATGTATAGGCTGGCCATAGCCGCCGACCCACTATATATGTGGCCGGCTGGCTATAGCCGCCGACCCATTATATATGTGGCCGGCTGGCTATAGCCGCCGACGCACTATATATGTGGCCGGCTGGCTATAGCCGCCGACACACTATATTTGTGGCCGGCTGGCTATAGCCGCCGATCCACTATATATGTAGCCGGCTGGCCATAGCCGCCGATTAACTATATATGTACCCGGCCGGCTATGGCCGCCGAACCACTGTATATGTGGCCGGCTGGCTATGGCCGCCTAACCACTGTATATGTGGCCGGCTGGCTATAGCCGCCGATTCACTATACATGTATGTATAGGCTGGCCATAGCCGCCGACCCACTATATATGTGGCCGGCTGGCTATATCCGCCGATTCACTATATATGTGTCGGCTGGCTGCAGCCGCCGATTCACTATATATGTACCCGGCTGGCTATGGCCGCCGAACCACTGTATATGTGGCCGGCTGGCTATAGCCGCCGACCCACTATATATGTGGCCGGCTGGCTATAGCCGCTGAACCACTGTATATGTGGCCGACTGGCTATAGCCGCCGATTCACTATATATGTGTCGGCTGGCTATAGCCTCCGATTCGCTATGTACATATGTGGCCGGCTGGCTATGGCCGCCGAACCACTGTATATGTGGCCGGCTGGCTATAGCCGCCGACCCACTATATGTATATGTGGCCGGCTGGTTATAGCCACCGAACCACTGTATATGTGGCCGGCTGGCTATAGCCGCCGAATCACTATATATGTACCCGCCGGCTATGGCCGCCGAACCACTGTATATGTGGCCGGCTGGCTATGGCCGCCTAACCACTGTATATGTGGCCAGCTGGCTATAGCCGCCGATTCACTATATATGTATGTATAGGCTGGCCATAGCCGCCGACCCACTATATATGTGGCCGGCTGGCTATAGCCGCCGATTCACTATATATGTGTCGGCTGGCTATAGCCTCCGATTCGCTATGTACATATGTGGCCGGCTGGCTATGGCCGCCGAACCACTGTATATGTGGCCGGCTGGCTACAGCCGGCGACCCACTATATATGTGGCCGGCTGGTTATAGCCGCCGAACCACTGTATATGTAGCCGGCTGGCTATAGCCGCCGATTCACTATATATGTACCCGGCTGGCGATGGCCGCCGAACCACTGTATATGTTGCCGGCTGGCTATAGCCGCCGACCCACTATATATGTGGCCGACTGGCTATAGCCGCCGATTCACTATATATGTGTCGGCTGGCTATAGCCTCCGATTCGCTATGTACATATGTGGCCGGCTGGCTATGGCCGCCGAACCACTGTATATGTGGCCGGCTGGCTATAGCCGGCGACCCACTATATATGTGGCCGGCTGGTTATAGCCGCCGACCCACTATATATGTGGCCGGCTGGCTTTAGCCGCCGACCCACTATATATGTGGCCGGCTGGCTATAGCCGCCGATTCCCTATATGTGTATGTGGCCGGCTGGCTATAGCCGCCGATCCACTATATATGTGGCCGGCTGGCCATAGCCGCCGACCCACTATATATGTGGCCGGCTGGCTATAGCCGCCGATGCACTATAAATGTGTCGGCTAGCTATAGCCTCCGATTCGCTATATATGTGGCCGGCTGGCTTTAGACGCCGACCCACTCTATATGTGGCCGGCTGGCTATAGCCGCCGATACACTATATATGCATGTGGCCGGCTGGCCATAGCTGCCGACGCACTATATATATGGCCGGCTGGCTATAGCCGTCGACACACTATATATGTGGCCGGCTGGCTATGGCCGCCGAACCACTGTATCTGAGGCCGGCTGTCTATAGCCACCGATCCACTATATATGTATGTGGCCGGCTGGCTATAGCTGCCGACGCACTATATATGTGGCCGGCTGGCTATAGCCGTCGACACACTATATATGTGGCCGGCTGGCTATAGCCGCCGACACACTATATATGTGGCCGGCTGGCTATGGCCGCCGAACCACTGTATCTGAGGCCGGCTGTCTATAGCCACCGATCCACTATATATGTATGTGGCCGGCTGGCTATAGCTGCCGACGCACTATATATGTGGCCGGCTGGCTATAGCCGTCGACACACTATATATGTGGCCGGCTGGCTATAGCCGCCGACACACTATATATGTGTCGGCTGGCTATAGCCTCCGATTCGCTATGTACATATGTGGCCGGCTGGCTATGGCCGCCGAACCACTGTATATGTGGCCGGCTGGCTTTAGACGCCGACCCACTATATATGTGGCCGGCTGGCTATAGCCGCCGATACACTATATATGCATGTGGCCGGCTGGCTATAGCCGCCGATCCACTATATATGTGGCCGGCTGGCCATAGCCGCCGACCCACTATATATGTGGCCGGCTGGCTATAGCCGCCGATGCACTATAAATGTGTCGGCTAGCTATAGCCTCCGATTCGCTATATATGTGGCCGGCTGGCTTTAGACGCCGACCCACTATATATGTGGCCGGCTGGTTATAGCCGCCGACCCACTATATATGTGGCCGGCTGGCTTTAGCCGCCGACCCACTATATATGTGGCCGGCTGGCTATAGCCGCCGATTCCCTATATGTGTATGTGGCCGGCTGGCTATAGCCGCCGATCCACTATATATGTGGCCGGCTGGCCATAGCCGCCGACCCACTATATATGTGGCCGGCTGGCTATAGCCGCCGATGCACTATAAATGTGTCGGCTAGCTATAGCCTCCGATTCGCTATATATGTGGCCGGCTGGCTTTAGACGCCGACCCACTATATATGTGGCCGGCTGGCTATAGCCGCCGATACACTATATATGCATGTGGCCGGCTGGCCATAGCTGCCGACGCACTATATATATGGCCGGCTGGCTATAGCCGTCGACACACTATATATGTGGCCGGCTGGCTATAGCCGCCGATTCACTATATATGTGTCGGCTGGCCATAGCCGCCGACCCATTATATATGTGGCCGGCTGGCTATAGCCGCCGATTCACTATATATGTGGCCGGCTGGCTATAGCCGCCGATCCACTATAAATGTATGTGGCCGGCTTGCTATCGCTGCCGACGCACTATATATGTGGCCGGCTGGCTATAGCCGTCGACACACTATATATGTGGCCGGCTGGCTATGGCCGCCGAACCACTGTATATGAGGCCGGCTGGCTATAGCCACCGATCCACTATATATGTGGCCGGCTGGCTATAGCCGCCGAACCACTGTGTATGTGGCCGGCTGGCTATAGCCGCCGACCCAATATATATGTGGCCGGCTGGCTATAGCCGCCGATTTACTATACATATATGTGTCGGCGAGCTATAGCCTCCGATTCGCTTTATATGAAGCCGGCCGTCTATAGCCGCCGACCCACTATATATGTGGCCGGCTGGCTATGGCTGCCGACGCACTATATATGCGGCCGGCTGGCTATAGCCGTCGACACACTACATATGTGGCCGGCTGGCTATAGCCGCCGACACACTATATATGTGGCCGGCTGGCTATAGCCGCCGAACCACTGTATATGTGGCCGGCTGGCCATAGCCGCCGATTCACTATATGTGTGGCCGGCTGGCTATAGCCGCCGACACACTATATATGTGACCGGCTGGCTATAGCCGCCGATTCATCACATACGTGTCGGCTGGCCATAGCCGCCGACCCATTATATATGTGGCCGGCTGGCTATAGCCGCCGATTCACTATATATGTGTCGGCTGGCTATAGCCGCCGATTCACTATACTATATGTGTCGGCTGGCTATAGCCGCCGATTCACTATATATGTGTCGGCTGGCTATAGCCGCCGATTCACTATACTATATGTGTCGGCTGGCTATAGCCGCCGATTCACTATATATGTGTCGGCTGGCTATAGCCGCCGATTCACTATACTATATGTGTCGGCTGGCTATAGCCGCCGATTCACTATATATGTGTCGGCTGGCTATAGCCGCCGATTCACTATACTATATGTGTCGGCTGGCTATAGCCGCCGATTCACTATATATGTGTCGGCTGGCTATAGCCGCCGATTCACTATACTATATGTGTCGGCTGGCTATAGCCGCCGATTCACTATATATGTGTCGGCTGGCTATAGCCGCCGATTCACTATACTATATGTGTCGGCTGGCTATAGCCGCCGATTCACTATATATGTGTCGGCTGGCTATAGCCGCCGATTCACTATACTATATGTGTCGGCTGGCTATAGCCGCCGATTCACTATATATGTGTCGGCTGGCTATAGCCGCCGACACACTACATATGTGGCCGGCTGGCTATGGCTGCCGACGCACTATATATGCGGCCGGCTGGCTATAGCCGTCGACACACTATATATGTGGCCGGCTGGCTATAGCCGCCGATACACTATATATGTATGTGGCCGGCTGGCCATAGCTGCCGACGCACTATATACATATGTGGCCGGCTGGCTATAGCCGTCGGCACACTATATATGTGGCCGGCTGGCTATGGCCGCCGAACCACTGTATATGAGGCCGGCTGTCTATAGCCACCGATCCACTATATATGTATGTGGCCGGCTGGCTATAGCCGCCGACGCACTATATATGTGGCCGGCTGGCTATAGCCGTCGACACACTATATACATATGTGGCCGGCTGGCTATAGCCGCCGACACACTATATATGTGGCCGGCTGGCTATGGCCGCCGAACCACTGTATATGAGGCCGGCTGTCTATAGCCACCGATCCACTATATATGTATGTGGCCGGCTGGCTATAGCTGCCGACGCACTATATATGTGGCCGGCTGGCTATAGCCGTCGACACACTATATATGTGGCCGGCTGGCTATAGCCGCCGACACACTATATATGTGGCCGGCTGGCTATAGCCGCCGACACACTATATATGTGGCCGGCTGGCTATAGCCGCCGATTTACTATACATGTATGTGTCGGCTGGCTATAGCCTCCGATTCGCTATATATGAAGCCGGCCGTCTATAGCCGCCGACCCACTATATATGTGGCCGGCTGGCTATGGCTGCCGACGCACTATATATGCGGCCGGCTGGCTATAGCCGTCGACACACTATATATGTGGCCGGCTGGCTATAGCCGCCGATACACTATATATGTATGTGGCCGGCTGGCCATAGCTGCCGACGCACTATATATGTGGCCGGCTGGCTATAGCCGTCGACACACTATATATGTGGCCGGCTGGCTATGGCCGCCGAACCACTGTATATGAGGCCGGCTGTCTATAGCCACCGATCCACTATATATGTATGTGGCCGGCTGGCTATAGCTGCCGACGCACTATATATGTGGCCGGCTGGCTATAGCCGTCGACACACTATATATGTGGCCGGCTGGCTATAGCCGCCGACACACTATATATGTGGCCGGCTGGCTATAGCCGTCGACACACTATATATGTGGCCGGCTGGCTATAGCCGCCGACACACTATATATGGGGCCGGCTGGCTATAGCCGCCGATTCATTATATATGTGTCGGCTGGCCATAGCCGCCGACCCATTAAATATGTGGCCGGCTGGCTATAGCCGCCGATCCACTATATATGTATGTGGCCGGCTGGCTATAGCTGCCGACGCACTATATATGTGGCCGGCTGGCTATAGCCGTCGACACACTATATATGTGGCCGGCTGGCTATGGCCGCCGAACCACTGTATATGAGGCCGGCTGGCTATAGCCACCGATCCACTATATATGTGGTCGGCTGGCTATAGCCGCCGAACCACTGTATATGTGGCCGGCTGGCTATAGCCGCCGACCCAATATATAGCCGCCGATTTACTATACATATATGTGTCGGCTGGCTATAGCCTCCGATTCGCTATATATGAAGCCGGCCGTCTATAGCCGCGGACCCACCATATATGTGGCCGGCTGGCTATGGCTGCCGACGCACTATATATGCGGCCGGCTGGCTAGAGCCGTCGACACACTATATATGTGGCCGGCTGGCTATAGCCGCCGACACACTATATATGTGGCCGGCTGGCTATAGCCGCCGAACCACTGTATATGTGGCCGACTGGCCATATCCGCCGATTCACTATATATGTGGCCGGCTGGCTATAGCCGCCGACACACTATATATGTGACCGGCTGGCTATAGCCGCCGATTCTCTATATACGTGTCGGCTGGCCATAGCCGCCGACCCATTATATATGTGGCCGGCTGGCTATAGCCGCCGATTCACTATATATGTGTCGGCTGGCTATAGCCTCCGATTCGCTATGTATGTGGCCGGCTGGCTATAACCACCGAACTACTGTACATGTGGCCGGCTGGCTATAGCCGCCGACCCATTATATATGTGGCCGGCTGGCTATAGCCGCCGACGCACTATATATGTGGCCGGCTGGCTATAGCCGCCGACACACTATATATGTGGCCGGCTGGCTATAGCCGCCGATCCACTATATATGTAGCCGGCTGGCCATAGCCGCCGATTAACTATATATGTACCCGGCCGGCTATGGCCGCCGAACCACTGTATATGTGGCCGGCTGGCTATGGCCGCCTAACCACTGTATATGTGGCCGGCTGGCTATAGCCGCCGATTCACTATACATGTATGTATAGGCTGGCCATAGCCGCCGACCCACTATATATGTGGCCGGCTGGCTATATCCGCCGATTCACTATATATGTGTCGGCTGGCTGCAGCCGCCGATTCACTATATATGTACCCGGCTGGCTATGGCCGCCGAACCACTGTACATGTGGCCGGCTGGCTATAGCCGCCGACCCATTATATATGTGGCCGGCTGGCTATAGCCGCCGACGCACTATATATGTGGCCGGCTGGCTATAGCCGCCGACACACTATATATGTGGCCGGCTGGCTATAGCCGCCGATCCACTATATATGTAGCCGGCTGGCCATAGCCGCCGATTAACTATATATGTACCCGGCCGGCTATGGCCGCCGAACCACTGTATATGTGGCCGGCTGGCTATGGCCGCCTAACCACTGTATATGTGGCCGGCTGGCTATAGCCGCCGATTCACTATACATGTATGTATAGGCTGGCCATAGCCGCCGACCCACTATATATGTGGCCGGCTGGCTACATCCGCCGATTCACTATATATGTGTCGGCTGGCTGCAGCCGCCGATTCACTATATATGTACCCGGCTGGCTATGGCCGCCGAACCACTGTATATGTGGCCGGCTGGCTATAGCCGCCGACCCACTATATATGTGGCCGGCTGGCTATAGCCGCTGAACCACTGTATATGTGGCCGACTGGCTATAGCCGCCGATTCACTATATATGTGTCGGCTGGCTATAGCCTCCGATTCGCTATGTACATATGTGGCCGGCTGGCTATGGCCGCCGAACCACTGTATATGTGGCCGGCTGGCTATAGCCGCCGACCCACTATATGTATATGTGGCCGGCTGGTTATAGCCACCGAACCACTGTATATGTGGCCGGCTGGCTATAGCCGCCGATTCACTATATATGTACCCGCCGGCTATGGCCGCCGAACCACTGTATATGTGGCCGGCTGGCTATGGCCGCCTAACCACTGTATATGTGGCCAGCTGGCTATAGCCGCCGATTCACTATATATGTATGTATAGGCTGGCCATAGCCGCCGATCCACTATATATGTAGCCGGCTGGCCATAGCCGCCGATTAACTATATATGTACCCGGCCGGCTATGGCCGCCGAACCACTGTATATGTGGCCGGCTGGCTATGGCCGCCTAACCACTGTATATGTGGCCGGCTGGCTATAGCCGCCGATTCACTATACATGTATGTATAGGCTGGCCATAGCCGCCGACCCACTATATATGTGGCCGGCTGGCTACATCCGCCGATTCACTATATATGTGTCGGCTGGCTGCAGCCGCCGATTCACTATATATGTACCCGGCTGGCTATGGCCGCCGAACCACTGTATATGTGGCCGGCTGGCTATAGCCGCCGACCCACTATATATGTGGCCGGCTGGCTATAGCCGCTGAACCACTGTATATGTGGCCGACTGGCTATAGCCGCCGATTCACTATATATGTGTCGGCTGGCTATAGCCTCCGATTCGCTATGTACATATGTGGCCGGCTGGCTATGGCCGCCGAACCACTGTATATGTGGCCGGCTGGCTATAGCCGCCGACCCACTATATGTATATGTGGCCGGCTGGTTATAGCCACCGAACCACTGTATATGTGGCCGGCTGGCTATAGCCGCCGATTCACTATATATGTACCCGCCGGCTATGGCCGCCGAACCACTGTATATGTGGCCGGCTGGCTATGGCCGCCTAACCACTGTATATGTGGCCAGCTGGCTATAGCCGCCGATTCACTATATATGTATGTATAGGCTGGCCATAGCCGCCGACCCAGTATATATGTGGCCGGCTGGCTATAGCCGCCGATTCACTATATATGTGTCGGCTGGCTATAGCCTCCGATTCGCTATGTACATATGTGGCCGGCTGGCTATGGCCGCCGAACCACTGTATATGTGGCCGGCTGGCTATAGCCGGCGACCCACTATATATGTGGCCGGCTGGTTATAGCCGCCGAACCACTGTATATGTAGCCGGCTGGCTATAGCCCCCGATTCACTATATATGTACCCGGCTGGCGATGGCCGCCGAACCACTGTATATGTTGCCGGCTGGCTATAGCCGCCGACCCACTATATATGTGGCCGACTGGCTATAGCCGCCGATTCACTATATATGTGTCGGCTGGCTATAGCCTCCGATTCGCTATGTACATATGTGGCCGGCTGGCTATGGCCGCCGAACCACTGTATATGTGGCCGGCTGGCTATAGCCGGCGACCCACTATATATGTGGCCGGCTGGTTATAGCCGCCGACCCACTATATATGTGGCCGGCTGGCTTTAGCCGCCGACCCACTATATATGTGGCCGGCTGGCTATAGCCGCCGATTCCCTATATGTGTATGTGGCCGGCTGGCTATAGCCGCCGATCCACTATATATGTGGCCGGCTGGCCATAGCCGCCGACCCACTATATATGTGGCCGGCTGGCTATAGCCGCCGATGCACTATAAATGTGTCGGGTAGCTATAGCCTCCGATTCGCTATATATGTGGCCGGCTGGCTTTAGACGCCGACCCACTATATATGTGGCCGGCTGGCTATAGCCGCCGATACACTATATATGCATGTGGCCGGCTGGCCATAGCTGCCGACGCACTATATATATGGCCGGCTGGCTATAGCCGTCGACACACTATATATGTGACCGGCTGGCTATGGCCGCCGAACCACTGTATCTGAGGCCGGCTGTCTATAGCCACCGATCCACTATATATGTATGTGGCCGGCTGGCTATAGCTGCCGACGCACTATATATGTGGCCGGCTGGCTATAGCCGCCGACACACTATATATGTGGCCGGCTGGCTATAGCCGTCGACACACTATACATGTGGCCGGCTGGCTATAGCCGCCGACACACTATATATGTGGCCGGCTGGCTATAGCCGCCGATTCACTATATATGTGTCGGCTGGCCATAGCCGCCGACCCATTATATATGTGGCCGGCTGGCTATAGCCGCCGATTCAGTAATCCGTGACTGTCGTCGCGCTCGGACGTGTGAACTTTTAGTGCTGTGGGGTACACACTATTTTATACATATTTCCTTATAAAAGTGTAGCTATTTTTTTTTTTTTTTTTTTTTTTTTTTGTTTTCTTTTTTATAACAAAATGCATTGCTCATTCTGTGACAAAAAAATAGAGCGCAACTGCGTTTCTAAAATCAATTGCGCAGACTGTAATTTACTCTTTCATTGTTCGTGCGTTCAAATTAATCCAGCCGACCTTGAGTATATGCGCACTCAAGGCGTGAAATATCGATGCGACAAGTGTAGTGCTCTTCGTAGAAAATCTCTGCATCTGCAAAGTGCAACAATAACACCGATAGCCGCAACAACAAAATCTCCAACAGAGCATCAAATTATATCCCGGGCAAAACGCAATCAGCTGACAACACCAAAGCCACGGGACGAAGGGGAATCAGTAGAAGTGCATCAAGCGGCCTTTTGTGAAAGAACATCTGATCGCCAACAACAGTCCAGCAGTTCAATAACCCTGCAAATGCTCTACGAGGAAATTCTTTGTTTAAAAAAAATCAACAGTGATTTCTTCAACACTGTACAACAGCTGAGAGAATCAAACGAAGTACTGCAACGAAAGGTTACATCTCTTGAGAGCAAACTAAACTGGAGAGAGCAAAAACAAATGGAGAACACGATAGAGATCGTTGGTATACCAGGTGTCAACAATGAGAATGCAAGAGAATGTTTGCAGACAATTCTCAGCGAAGCACTGAGTGTATCTGTTCCCGTCACTGATGTTCAGCAATGCTACGTCAAACGCATATTCAAAAGGAATACTGGCAACAATGTACCGAGCAACCATCAACATAGGGACATTTTATGCGTTCACTTCTCTTCGCAAGATATAAAAAAAAAGGTAATGATGAAAAAGAAGACTGCAATGAAGAATTTAAACTCTTCGTTATTTGTTACTGGTAGTAAGAGTAGAATTTTTATTAATCATAGTTTCACTAGCTACACTAAAGCTCTGTTTATGGAAGCAAAAAAATGTAAAAATGAAAAAAAGTATAAATACCTGTGGTATCAAAACTCCCAAATTTTGATGAGAAAAGTAGATAAGGGTAGAGTTGTTGTTATAAGATCGTTTGAGGATTTGCAGAAATTGGAAGACTAATTGGTCTTTCGCTAAATATTAGTCTGTTATTTATGTTTGATTTAAACAACACCCTCGATCTTTTTAGCAACATCCCAACCATTACTACTATACGGAACATTAATGACGATATTTTTAATTCAAACTCCTTTTACGCTATCCATCAAAACATTCGTAGTCTACGGCAAAACTTTGATTTATTAGTGTGTAATCTTGAGACTTTCGTCTATCTGCCCGACTTGATATTTGTGACTGAAATATGGATTTTTTCATGTGAAGTTGACGACTATCATATACCTGGTTATATATTCCACTCCAATACTAATGAATCGTATGCTGCAGGTGGAGTCGGTGTCTTTGTACGTGATACATATGAGTGTGAAACAACATCTTTCAAGTGGGCGAGTGGGGATGTACTAAAGATCTCCTTTAGCATTAACAACACTCGTCTTAATTTTGTTTGTGTCTACAGGTTTCATTCTCTGCCTCCTCAAACATTTTTGGATGATTTTTCTAATTTTCTTATTAATGAAAAAACCTCAAATCTCATCATATTAGGCGATTTCAATTTAGATCTTTTAACCTGCTCTGTTGCTTCAGATACCTACCTGTCGCTTACAGCAGAACATGGCTTAGCGTTTTTCTTAAATGAACCTACTAGGCCTTTATCCAATACTTGCCTTGATCATGTTTTTGGGCGTTTTATGGAAAAGACATTAAATCAGGTTGCTGGGATTAACTTTGATCTCCAAATCACTGATCACTGCATGACGGGTATTGTGATCAGCAGCTTAAAAAAAGCAAAGCGCCCTAATCATTGTTTTTCGACTAATGTGACTAAGGTCAGGTATGACCTCTTGAATGATCTACTTCGTCGTGAAAATTGGGAAGAAGTTTATACTATTACAAATGTTTCTAATGCGTACGAATTATTCATAAATACGTTGAATGGTCATATTGAAACTTCTAGCTTCACAGTGGTACAAAAGAAGTCTGATATGAGACTTAAGCCTTGGATAAGTCGAACACTTCTTCAAAAAATAAAACTCAAAAACAAACTTCACAAAAAGTGTATTAAACACCCACTGAATTCTAACTTAAAATGCCGTTACAGAAGAATGAGTCAGAGAGTTAATAGGGAAATTCGAACGTGTCGTGATAACTACTTCAGCTCTAAAATGTTAAGTTCACGGGGAAATTCTAGAAAGGAATGGGAAGTTATAAACAATATTATTAGCGGTAGCTTTTCAAAACACGATAGACCAATTGTTTTAAGAGAAGAAAATGTCGAAATTACTGATCCTAATATAATAGCTAATACTTTCAACCACTACTTTTCTACAATTGGACAAATGCCGATTGTTAGTGATCGCCCTTCGTATTGCGAATACTGTGTTGAAACTGTGGAAAGAGCATTCTGTGGAAATAGCTTCTATTTTCAAGAAATTACTGGGTTCGAGCTATTAAAAATTATCAACTCTCTTAATAACAAGAAATCTTGTGGTAACGATGGGATTTCTAACATAACCCTCAAGAATATCGCGTATAATATCGTTGACATTTTAGCTCATCTTTTCAACCTTAGTATTTCAACTGGAAGTTTTCCCGAGAAATTAAAATGTGCGTACGTGGTACCACTTTTCAAAAAAGGTAACAAACAGGATAAAAATAACTACAGGCCGATTTCCCTACTACCCTCAATTTCGAAAATTTTTGAAAAGGCTGTCAAAAGGAGAGTATGTGGTTTCCTGAATAGTTACAATTTTTTTAGTCCCGTACAGTTTGGATTTAGAGAGGGCCTCTCCACTGAGGATGCCCTTCTGGCGTTTTGTTCGTATATAAACAAGGGACTGGATGACAAAAAATGTTGCGCCGGTCTCTTTGTAGATATTACCAAGGCGTTCGACATGGTAAACCACAACATTCTTTTAAGCAAGCTTTATGATGCCGGTTTTCGGGGTTTTATGTACAATTGGTTTGATTCTTACCTCAAAGACAGAATACAAAGAGTTAATGTGGGTGGTTGTCTTAGCGACCCCAAAGCTATATCATTGGGTGTACCACAAGGGTCTGTTCTTGGCCCCATCCTTTTTTTAATCTACATCAACTCTCTCTTTAATCAAACTTTTGTAGGTAAAGTTACTGCTTTTGCGGACGACCTTGCCATTGCTTACAGCTCAAATAATAACCGTCTTGATTTGGTTGCTGATATAAACCACGATGTACACCTGTTAAGAATCTGGTTTGCGGAACACAGACTAATTATCAGCAGTAAAACGAAAATTATGCTTTTTGGCCTAGGCATGCAGGAATCCCCCGACTTCGAAATAATTTTCCACACACATTGTTGCTGTCGCTACAACATGGTAAATTGTACATGCACTGGCGAAATCTCTAAACCCATGTATAATGATGGATTATCTTGCAATGTAAATTGCTTCAAAGTTGTTGAAGTAAAACAATTTAGATACTTAGGCATTACTATAGACCAAAAGCTGAGCTGGGGCGAACACATCGCGGTCCTAAAAAATTGTCTACGTTCATCCATTCGTGGTCTCTACCGACTCAGAAAATGCTGTACGAATCATACTTTGAAAAAAGTTTACCATGCAATTTTTCATTCGAAGTTACAATATGGTATAAATTGTTGGGGGGGTGCCTACTTCACTTATCTCCATCCAGTTGTTATCTTACAAAAATGTGCCGCCAGACTAATATGTAAGGCTCACCGTTTATCCAACTCGATGATGCTGTTCAGGTCCCTGAAGATCTTACCAGTTAGACACCTTTATTATTTCAAGGTCTTAAAAGTATTTTATATAAGAGGCGGTTATATGCAAAGCCCAATATATGACAGACACAACTTAAGAAGCAATTCCCGTTGCATCGTCGAAATACCCTCTTTTCGTACCACTCATTTCAGAAACTTTTTTTCTGTTGTATCTTGTAAACTGTTCAATAAACTCCCTGTAGACATACGACGTATTAGAACACTCAACGAATTTCTAATAAAATTAAAACTATGGCTACTAAATATTAATTATAATGATATCGAAGTTTTGCCGTCCTACGTTGTTTGAGTTTTCTTAAATCGTTTTATTAATCGTTTTATTCACACTTTTTTTCATTTAATTTTCTGTTTGTATTTTGCATTTAAATGAATTACTGTTCACCCCACAATGAATAACTTTATCTTGAAGTGACATTTACCTCTATTATTTGTTTAATATGAAATATCACTAACTGTTCTCTTATGTACTGCTTTAAAATTGTGTAATAATATACCTGAATAAGTAATTTTGTATATTTTGTGAGAGAATAATGGAAGAATAAAAAAAAAAAAAAAAAAAAAAAAAAATATATGTGTCGGCTGGCTATAGCCTCCGATTCGCTATGTATGTGGCCGGCTGGCCATAGCCGCCGATTCACAATATATGTGTCGGCTGGCTATAGCCGCCGATTCACTATATATGTGTCGGCTGGCTATAGCCGCCGATTCACTATATATGTATGTGTCGGCTGGCTATAGCCGCCGATTCACTATATATGTGTCGGCTGGCTATAGCCGCCGATTCACTATATATGTGTCGGCTGGCTATAGCCGCCGATTCACTGTATATGTGTCGGCTGGCTATAGCCGCCGATTCACTATATATGTGGCCGGCTGGCTATAGCCGCCGAACCACTGTATATGTGGCCGGCTGGCCATAGCCGCCGATTCACTATATATGTGGCCGGCTGGCTATAGCCGCCGACCCACTATATATGTGGCCGGCTGGCTATGGCTGCCGACGCACTATATATGCGGCCGGCTGGCTATAGCCGTCGACACACTACATATGTGGCCGGCTGGCTATAGCCGCCGACACACTATATATGTGGCCGGCTGGCTATAGCCGCCGATTCACTATATATGTGTCGGCTGGCTATAGCCGCCGATTCACTATATATGTGTCGGCTGGCTATAGCCGCCGACCCACTATATATGTGGCCGGCTGGCTATGGCTGCCGACGCACTATATATGCGGCCGGCTGGCTATAGCCGTCGACACACTACATATGTGGCCGGCTGGCTATAGCCGCCGACACACTATATATGTGGCCGGCTGGCTATAGCCGCCGAACCACTGTATATGTGGCCGGCTGGCCATAGCCGCCGATTCACTATATATGTGGCCGGCTGGCTATAGCCGCCGACACACTATATATGTGACCGGCTGGCTATAGCCGCCGATTCATCACATACGTGTCGGCTGGCCATAGCCGCCGACCCATTATATATGTGGCCGGCTGGCTATAGCCGCCGATTCACTATATATGTGTCGGCTGGCTATAGCCTCCGATTCGCTATGTATGTGGCCGGCTGGCTATAACCACCGAACTACTGTACATGTGGCCGGCTGGCTATAGCCGCCGACCCATTATATATGTGGCCGGCTGGCTATAGCCGCTGACACACTATATATGTATGTGGCCGGCTGGCCATAGCCGCCGATTCACTATATATGTGTCGGCTGGCCATAGCCGCCGACCCATTATATATGTGGCCGGCTGGCTATAGCCGCCGATTTACTATACATATATGTGTCGGCTGGCTATAGCCTCCGATTCGCAATTTATGAAGCCGGCTGGCTATAGCCGCCGACACACTATATATGTGGCCGGCTGGCTATAGCCGCTGAACCACTGTATATGTGGCCGGCTGGCTATAGCCGCCGATTCAGTATATATGTGGCCGGCTGGCTATAGCCGCCGACACACTATATATGTGGCCGGCTGGCTATAGCCGCCGATTCACTATATATGTGTCGGTTGGCCATAGCCGCCGACCCATTATATATGTGGCCGGCTGGCTATAGCCGCCGATTCACTATATATGTGTCGGCTGGCTATAGCCTCCGATTCGCTATGTATGTGGCCGGCTGGCCATAGCCGCCGATTCACAATATATGTGTCGGCTGGCTATAGCCGCCGATTCACTATATATGTGTCGGCTGGCTATAGCCGCCGATTCACTGTATATGTGTCGGCTGGCTATAGCCGCCGATTCACTATATATGTGTCGGCTGGCTATAGCCGCCGATTCACTATATATGTGTCGGCTGGCTATAGCCGCCGATTCACTATATATGTGTCGGCTGGCTATAGCCGCCGATTCACTATATATGTGTCGGCTGGCTATAGCCGCCGATTCACTATATATGTGTCGGCTGGCTATAGCCGCCGATTCACTATATATGTGTCGGCTGGCTATAGCCGCCGATTCACTATATATGTGTCGGCTGGCTGTAGCCGCCGATTCACTATATATGTGTCGGCTGGCTATAGCCGCCGATTCACTATACATGTGTCGGCTGGCTATAGCCGCCGATTCACTATATATGTGTCGGCTGGCTATAGCCGCCGATTCACTATATATGTGTCGGCTGGCTATAGCCGCCGATTCACTATATATGTGTCGGCTGGCTATAGCCGCCGATTCACTATATATGTGTCGGCTGGCTATAGCCGCCGATTCACTATATATGTGTCGGCTGGCTATAGCCGCCGATTCACTATATATGTGTCGGCTGGCTATAGCCGCCGATTCATTATATATGTGTCGGCTGGCTATAGCCGCCGATTCACTATATATGTGTCGGCTGGCTATAGCCGCCGATTCACTATATATGTGTCGGCTGGCTATAGCCGCCGATTCACTATATATGTGTCGGCTGGCTATAGCCGCCGATTCACTATATATGTGTCGGCTGGCTATAGCCGCCGATTCACTATATATGTGTCGGCTGGCTATAGCCGCCGATTCACTATATATGTGTCGGCTGGCTATAGCCGCCGATTCACTATATATGTGTCGGCTGGCTATAGCCGCCGATTCACTATATATGTGTCGGCTGGCTATAGCCGCCGATTCACTATATATGTGTCGGCTGGCTATAGCCGCCGATTCACTATATATGTGTCGGCTGGCTATAGCCGCCGATTCACTATATATGTGTCGGCTGGCTATAGCCGCCGATTCACTATATATGTGTCGGCTGGCTATAGCCGCCGATTCACTATATATGTGTCGGCTGGCTATAGCCGCCGATTCACTATATATGTGTCGGCTGGCTATAGCCGCCGATTCACTATATATGTGTCGGCTGGCTATAGCCGCCGATTCACTATATATGTGTCGGCTGGCTATAGCCGCCGATTCACTATATATGTGTCGGCTGGCTATAGCCGCCGATTCACTATATACATATGTGTCGGCTGGCTATAGCCGCCGATTCACTATACATATATGTGTCGGCTGGCTATAGCCGCCGATTCACTATATATGTGTCGGCTGGCTATAGCCGCCGATTCACTATATATGTGTCGGCTGGCTATAGCCGCCGATTCACTATATATGTGTCGGCTGGCTATAGCCGCCGATTCACTATATATGTGTCGGCTGGCTATAGCCGCCGATTCACTATATATGTGTCGGCTGGCTATAGCCGCCGATTCACTATATATGTGTCGGCTGGCTATAGCCGCCGATTCACTATATATGTGTCGGCTGGCTATAGCCGCCGATTCGCTATATATGTGTCGGCTGGCTATAGCCGCCGATTCACTATATATGTGTCGGCTGGCTATAGCCGCCGATTCACTATATATGTGTCGGCTGGCTATAGCCGCCGATTCACTATATGTGTGTCGGCTGGCTATAGCCGCCGATTCACTATATATGTGTCGGCTGGCTATAGCCGCCGATTCACTATATATGTGTCGGCTGGCTATAGCCGCCGATTCACTATATATGTGTCGGCTGGCTATAGCCGCCGATTCACTATATATGTGTCGGCTGGCTATAGCCGCCGATTCACTATATATGTGTCGGCTGGCTATAGCCGCCGATTCACTATATATGTGTCGGCTGGCTATAGCCGCCGATTCACTATATATGTGTCGGCTGGCTATAGCCGCCGATTCACTATATATGTGTCGGCTGGCTATAGCCGCCGATTCACTATATATGTGTCGGCTGGCTATAGCCGCCGATTCACTATATATGTGTCGGCTGGCTATAGCCGCCGATTCACTATATATGTGTCGGCTGGCTATAGCCGCCGATTCACTATATATGTGTCGGCTGGCTATAGCCGCCGATTCACTATATATGTGTCGGCTGGCTATAGCCGCCGATTCACTATATATGTGTCGGCTGGCTATAGCCGCCGATTCACTATATATGTGTCGGCTGGCTATAGCCGCCGATTCACTATATATGTGTCGGCTGGCTATAGCCGCCGATTCACTATATATGTGTCGGCTGGCTATAGCCGCCGATTCACTATATATGTGTCGGCTGGCTATAGCCGCCGATTCACTATATATGTGTCGGCTGGCTATAGCCGCCGATTCACTATATATGTGTCGGCTGGCTATAGCCGCCGATTCACTATATATGTGTCGGCTGGCTATAGCCGCGATTCACTATATATGTGGCCGGCTGGCTATAGCCTCCGATTCGCTATGTATGTGGCCGGCTGGCTATAGCCGCCGACCCACTATATATGTGGCCGGCTGGCTATAGCCGCCGAACCACTGTATATGTGGCCGGCTGGCCATAGCCGCCGATTCACAATATATGTGTCGGCTGGCTATAGCCTCCGATTCACTATATATGTGTCGGCTGGCTATAGCCGCCGATTCACTATATATGTGTCGGCTGGCTATAGCCGCCGATTCACTATATATGTGTCGGCTGGCTATAGCCGCCGATTCACTATATATGTGTCGGCTGGCTATAGCCGCCGATTCACTATATATGTGTCGGCTGGCTATAGCCGCCGATTCACTATATATGTGTCGGCTGGCTATAGCCGCCGATTCACTATATATGTGTCGGCTGGCTATAGCCGCCGATTCACTATATATGTGTCGGCTGGCTATAGCCGCCGATTCACTATATATGTGTCGGCTGGCTATAGCCGCCGATTCACTATATATGTGTCGGCTGGCTATAGCCGCCGATTCACTATATATGTGTCGGCTGGCTATAGCCGCCGATTCACTATATATGTGTCGGCTGGCTATAGCCGCCGATTCACTATATATGTGTCGGCTGGCTATAGCCGCGATTCACTATATATGTGGCCGGCTGGCTATAGCCTCCGATTCGCTATGTATGTGGCCGGCTGGCTATAGCCGCCGACCCACTATATATGTGGCCGGCTGGCTATAGCCGCCGAACCACTGTATATGTGGCCGGCTGGCCATAGCCGCCGATTCACAATATATGTGTCGGCTGGCTATAGCCTCCGATTCACTATATATGTGTCGGCTGGCTATAGCCGCCGATTCACTATATATGTGTCGGCTGGCTATAGCCGCCGATTCACTATATATGTGTCGGCTGGCTATAGCCGCCGATTCACTATATATGTGTCGGCTGGCTATAGCCGCCGATTCACTATATATGTGTCGGCTGGCTATAGCCGCCGATTCACTATATATGTGTCGGCTGGCTATAGCCGCCGATTCACTATATATGTGTCGGCTGGCTATAGCCGCCGATTCACTATATATGTGTCGGCTGGCTATAGCCGCCGATTCACTATATATGTGTCGGCTGGCTATAGCCGCCGATTCACTATATATGTGTCGGCTGGCTATAGCCGCCGATTCACTATATATGTGTCGGCTGGCTATAGCCGCCGATTCACTATATATGTGTCGGCTGGCTATAGCCGCCGATTCACTATATATGTGTCGGCTGGCTATAGCCGCCGATTCACTATATATGTGTCGGCTGGCTATAGCCGCGATTCACTATATATGTGGCCGGCTGGCTATAGCCTCCGATTCGCTATGTATGTGGCCGGCTGGCTATAGCCGCCGACCCACTATATATGTGGCCGGCTGGCTATAGCCGCCGAACCACTGTATATGTGGCCGGCTGGCCATAGCCGCCGATTCACAATATATGTGTCGGCTGGCTATAGCCTCCGATTCACTATATATGTGTCGGCTGGCTATAGCCGCCGATTCACTATATATGTGTCGGCTGGCTATAGCCGCCGATTCACTATATATGTGTCGGCTGGCTATAGCCGCCGATTCACTATATATGTGTCGGCTGGCTATAGCCGCCGATTCACTATATATGTGTCGGCTGGCTATAGCCGCCGATTCACTATATATGTGTCGGCTGGCTATAGCCGCCGATTCACTATATATGTGTCGGCTGGCTATAGCCGCCGATTCACTATATATGTGTCGGCTGGCTATAGCCGCCGATTCACTATATATGTGTCGGCTGGCTATAGCCGCCGATTCACTATATATGTGTCGGCTGGCTATAGCCGCCGATTCACTATATATGTGTCGGCTGGCTATAGCCGCCGATTCACTATATATGTGTCGGCTGGCTATAGCCGCCGATTCACTATATATGTGTCGGCTGGCTATAGCCGCCGATTCACTATATATGTGTCGGCTGGCTATAGCCGCCGATTCACTATATATGTGTCGGCTGGCTATAGCCGCCGATTCACTATATATGTGTCGGCTGGCTATAGCCGCCGATTCACTATATATGTGTCGGCTGGCTATAGCCGCCGATTCACTATATATGTGTCGGCTGGCTATAGCCGCCGATTCACTATATATGTGTCGGCTGGCTATAGCCGCCGATTCACTATATATGTGTCGGCTGGCTATAGCCGCCGATTCACTATATATGTGTCGGCTGGCTATAGCCGCCGATTCACTATATATGTGTCGGCTGGCTATAGCCGCCGATTCACTATATATGTGGCCGGCTGGCTATAGCCGCCGATTCACTATATATGTGTCGGTTGGCCATAGCCGCCGACCCATTATATATGTGGCCGGCTGGCTATAGCCGCCGATTCACTATATATGTGTCGGCTGGCTATAGCCGCCGATTCACTATATATGTGTCGGCTGGCTATAGCCGCCGATTCACTATATATGTGTCGGCTGGCTATAGCCGCCGATTCACTATATATGTGTCGGCTGGCTATAGCCGCCGATTCAGTATATATGTGCCCGGCTGGCTATAGCCGCCGACACACTATATATGTGGCCGGCTGGCTATAGCCGCCGATTCACTATATATGTGTCGGTTGGCCATAGCCGCCGACCCATTATATATGTGGCCGGCTGGCTATAGCCGCCGATTCACTATATATGTGTCGGCTGGCTATAGCCTCCGATTCGCTATGTATGTGGCCGGCTGGCCATAGCCGCCGATTCACAATATATGTGTCGGCTGGCTATAGCCGCCGATTCACTATATATGTGTCGGCTGGCTATAGCCGCCGATTCACTGTATATGTGTCGGCTGGCTATAGCCGCCGATTCACTATATATGTGTCGGCTGGCTATAGCCGCCGATTCACTATATATGTGTCGGCTGGCTATAGCCGCCGATTCACTATATATGTGTCGGCTGGCTATAGCCGCCGATTCACTATATATGTGTCGGCTGGCTATAGCCGCCGATTCACTATATATGTGTCGGCTGGCTATAGCCGCCGATTCACTATATATGTGTCGGCTGGCTATAGCCGCCGATTCACTATATATGTGTCGGCTGGCTATAGCCGCCGATTCACTATATATGTGTCGGCTGGCTATAGCCGCCGATTCACTATATATGTGTCGGCTGGCTATAGCCGCCGATTCACTATATATGTGTCGGCTGGCTATAGCCGCCGATTCACTATATATGTGTCGGCTGGCTATAGCCGCCGATTCACTATATATGTGTCGGCTGGCTATAGCCGCCGATTCACTATATATGTGTCGGCTGGCTATAGCCGCCGATTCACTATATATGTGTCGGCTGGCTATAGCCGCCGATTCACTATATATGTGTCGGCTGGCTATAGCCGCCGATTCACTATATATGTGTCGGCTGGCTATAGCCGCCGATTCACTATATATGTGTCGGCTGGCTATAGCCGCCGATTCACTATATATGTGTCGGCTGGCTATAGCCGCCGATTCACTATATACATATGTGTCGGCTGGCTATAGCCGCCGATTCACTATATATGTGTCGGCTGGCTATAGCCGCCGATTCACTATATATGTGTCGGCTGGCTATAGCCGCCGATTCACTATATATGTGTCGGCTGGCTATAGCCGCCGATTCACTATATATGTGTCGGCTGGCTATAGCCGCCGATTCACTATATATGTGTCGGCTGGCTATAGCCGCCGATTCACTATATATGTGTCGGCTGGCTATAGCCGCCGATTCACTATATATGTGTCGGCTGGCTATAGCCGCCGATTCACTATATATGTGTCGGCTGGCTATAGCCGCCGATTCACTATATATGTGTCGGCTGGCTATAGCCGCCGATTCACTATATATGTGTCGGCTGGCTATAGCCGCCGATTCACTATATATGTGTCGGCTGGCTATAGCCGCCGATTCACTATATATGTGTCGGCTGGCTATAGCCGCCGATTCACTATATATGTGTCGGCTGGCTATAGCCGCCGATTCACTATATATGTGTCGGCTGGCTATAGCCGCCGATTCACTATATATGTGTCGGCTGGCTATAGCCGCCGATTCGCTATATATGTGTCGGCTGGCTATAGCCGCCGATTCACTATATATGTGTCGGCTGGCTATAGCCGCCGATTCACTATATATGTGTCGGCTGGCTATAGCCGCCGATTCACTATATATGTGTCGGCTGGCTATAGCCGCCGATTCACTATATATGTGTCGGCTGGCTATAGCCGCCAATTCACTATATATGTGTCGGCTGGCTATAGCCGCCGATTCACTATATATGTGTCGGCTGGCTATAGCCGCCAATTCACTATATATGTGTCGGCTGGCTATAGCCGCCGATTCACTATATATGTGTCGGCTGGCTATAGCCGCCGATTCACTATATATGTGTCGGCTGGCTATAGCCGCCGATTCACTATATATGTGTCGGCTGGCTATAGCCGCCGATTCACTATATATGTGTCGGCTGGCTATAGCCGCCGATTCACTATATATGTGTCGGCTGGCTATAGCCGCCGATTCACTATATATGTGTCGGCTGGCTATAGCCGCCGATTCACTATATATGTGTCGGCTGGCTATAGCCGCCGATTCACTATATATGTGTCGGCTGGCTATAGCCGCCGATTCACTATATATGTGTCGGCTGGCTATAGCCGCCGATTCACTATATATGTGTCGGCTGGCTATAGCCGCCGATTCACTATATATGTGTCGGCTGGCTATAGCCGCCGATTCACTATATTTGTGTCGGCTGGCTATAGCCGCCGATTCACTATATATGTGTCGGCTGGCTATAGCCGCCGATTCACTATATATGTGTCGGCTGGCTATAGCCGCCGATTCACTATATATGTGTCGGCTGGCTATAGCCGCCGATTCACTATATATGTGTCGGCTGGCTATAGCCGCCGATTCACTATATATGTGTCGGCTGGCTATAGCCGCCGATTCACTATATATGTGTCGGCTGGCTATAGCCGCCGATTCACTATATATGTGTCGGCTGGCTATAGCCGCCGATTCACTATATACATATGTGTCGGCTGGCTATAGCCGCCGATTCACTATATATGTGTCGGCTGGCTATAGCCGCCGATTCACTATATATGTGTCGGCTGGCTATAGCCGCCGATTCACTATATATGTGTCGGCTGGCTATAGCCGCCGATTCACTATATATGTGTCGGCTGGCTATAGCCGCCGATTCACTATATATGTGTCGGCTGGCTATAGCCGCCGATTCACTATATATGTGTCGGCTGGCTATAGCCGCCGATTCACTATATATGTGTCGGCTGGCTATAGCCGCCGATTCACTATATATGTGTCGGCTGGCTATAGCCGCCGATTCACTATATATGTGTCGGCTGGCTATAGCCGCCGATTCACTATATATGTGTCGGCTGGCTATAGCCGCCGATTCACTATATATGTGTCGGCTGGCTATAGCCGCCGATTCACTATATATGTGTCGGCTGGCTATAGCCGCCGATTCGCTATATATGTGTCGGCTGGCTATAGCCGCCGATTCACTATATATGTGTCGGCTGGCTATAGCCGCCGATTCACTATATATGTGTCGGCTGGCTATAGCCGCCGATTCACTATATATGTGTCGGCTGGCTATAGCCGCCGATTCACTATATATGTGTCGGCTGGCTATAGCCGCCAATTCACTATATATGTGTCGGCTGGCTATAGCCGCCGATTCACTATATATGTGTCGGCTGGCTATAGCCGCCAATTCACTATATATGTGTCGGCTGGCTATAGCCGCCGATTCACTATATATGTGTCGGCTGGCTATAGCCGCCGATTCACTATATATGTGTCGGCTGGCTATAGCCGCCGATTCACTATATATGTGTCGGCTGGCTATAGCCGCCGATTCACTATATATGTGTCGGCTGGCTATAGCCGCCGATTCACTATATATGTGTCGGCTGGCTATAGCCGCCGATTCACTCTATATGTGTCGGCTGGCTATAGCCGCCGATTCACTATATATGTGTCGGCTGGCTATAGCCGCCGATTCACTATATATGTGTCGGCTGGCTATAGCCGCCGATTCACTATATATGTGTCGGCTGGCTATAGCCGCCGATTCACTATATATGTGTCGGCTGGCTATAGCCGCCGATTCACTATATATGTGTCGGCTGGCTATAGCCGCCGATTCACTATATATGTGTCGGCTGGCTATAGCCGCCGATTCACTATATATGTGTCGGCTGGCTATAGCCGCCGATTCACTATATATGTGTCGGCTGGCTATAGCCGCCGATTCACTATATATGTGTCGGCTGGCTATAGCCGCCGATTCACTATATATGTGTCGGCTGGCTATAGCCGCCGATTCACTATATATGTGTCGGCTGGCTATAGCCGCCGATTCACTATATATGTGTCGGCTGGCTATAGCCGCCGATTCACTATATATGTGTCGGCTGGCTATAGCCGCCGATTCACTATATATGTGTCGGCTGGCTATAGCCGCCGATTCACTATATATGTGTCGGCTGGCTATAGCCGCCGATTCACTATATATGTGTCGGCTGGCTATAGCCGCCGATTCACTATATATGTGTCGGCTGGCTATAGCCGCGATTCACTATATATGTGGCCGGCTGGCTATAGCCTCCGATTCGCTATGTATGTGGCCGGCTGGCTATAGCCGCCGACCCACTATATATGTGGCCGGCTGGCTATAGCCGCCGAACCACTGTATATGTGGCCGGCTGGCCATAGCCGCCGATTCACAATATATGTGTCGGCTGGCTATAGCCGCCGATTCACTATATATGTGTCGGCTGGCTATAGCCGCCGATTCACTATATATGTGTCGGCTGGCTATAGCCGCCGATTCACTATATATGTGTCGGCTGGCTATAGCCGCCGATTCACTATATATGTGTCGGCTGGCTATAGCCGCCGATTCACTATATATGTGTCGGCTGGCTATAGCCGCCGATTCACTATATATGTGTCGGCTGGCTATAGCCGCCGATTCACTATATATGTGTCGGCTGGCTATAGCCGCCGATTCACTATATATGTGTCGGCTGGCTATAGCCGCCGATTCACTATATATGTGTCGGCTGGCTATAGCCGCCGATTCACTATATATGTGTCGGCTGGCTATAGCCGCCGATTCACTATATATGTGTCGGCTGGCTATAGCCGCCGATTCACTATATATGTGTCGGCTGGCTATAGCCGCCGATTCACTATATATGTGTCGGCTGGCTATAGCCGCCGATTCACTATATATGTGTCGGCTGGCTATAGCCGCCGATTCACTATATACATATGTGTCGGCTGGCTATAGCCGCCGATTCACTATATATGTGTCGGCTGGCTATAGCCGCCGATTCACTATATATGTGTCGGCTGGCTATAGCCGCCGATTCACTATATATGTGTCGGCTGGCTATAGCCGCCGATTCACTATATATGTGTCGGCTGGCTATAGCCGCCGATTCACTATATATGTGTCGGCTGGCTATAGCCGCCGATTCACTATATATGTGTCGGCTGGCTATAGCCGCCGATTCACTATATATGTGTCGGCTGGCTATAGCCGCCGATTCACTATATATGTGTCGGCTGGCTATAGCCGCCGATTCACTATATATGTGTCGGCTGGCTATAGCCGCCGATTCACTATATAGTGTCGGCTGCTATAGCCGCCGATTCACTATATATGTGTCGCTGGCTATAGCCGCCGATTCACTTATATGTGTCGGCGCTGGCTATAGCCGCCGATTCACTATATATGTGTCGGGCTGGCTATAGCCGCCAATTCACTATATATGTGTCGGCTTGGCTATA
>CATOVK010000037.1:0-24043 GCA_951905685.1 Eumerus sabulonum
GGTGGCTGGTATCGCGACAGCTCACCAGGCCACCATAGGTGGCTGGTATCGCGACAGCTCACCAGGCCACCATAGGTGGCTGGTATCGCGACAGCTCACCAGGCCACCATAGGTGGCTGGTATCGCGACAGCTCACCAGGCCACCATAGGTGGCTGGTATCGCGACAGCTCACCAGGCCACCATAGGTGGCTGGTATCGCGACAGCTCACCAGGCCACCATAGGTGGCTGGTATCGCGACAGCTCACCAGGCCACCATAGGTGGCTGGTATCGCGACAGCTCACCAGGCCACCATAGGTGGCTGGTATCGCGACAGCTCACCAGGCCACCATAGGTGGCTGGTATCGCGACAGCTCACCAGGCCACCATAGGTGGCTGGTATCGCGACAGCTCACCAGGCCACCATAGGTGGCTGGTATCGCGACAGCTCACCAGGCCACCATAGGTGGCTGGTATCGCGACAGCTCACCAGGCCACCATAGGTGGCTGGTATCGCGACAGCTCACCAGGCCACCATAGGTGGCTGGTATCGCGACAGCTCACCAGGCCACCATAGGTGGCTGGTATCGCGACAGCTCACCAGGCCACCATAGGTGGCTGGTATCGCGACAGCTCACCAGGCCACCATAGGTGGCTGGTATCGCGACAGCTCACCAGGCCACCATAGGTGGCTGGTATCGCGACAGCTCACCAGGCCACCATAGGTGGCTGGTATCGCGACAGCTCACCAGGCCACCATAGGTGGCTGGTATCGCGACAGCTCACCAGGCCACCATAGGTGGCTGGTATCGCGACAGCTCACCAGGCCACCATAGGTGGCTGGTATCGCGACAGCTCACCAGGCCACCATAGGTGGCTGGTATCGCGACAGCTCACCAGGCCACCATAGGTGGCTGGTATCGCGACAGCTCACCAGGCCACCATAGGTGGCTGGTATCGCGACAGCTCACCAGGCCACCATAGGTGGCTGGTATCGCGACAGCTCACCAGGCCACCATAGGTGGCTGGTATCGCGACAGCTCACCAGGCCACCATAGGTGGCTGGTATCGCGACAGCTCACCAGGCCACCATAGGTGGCTGGTATCGCGACAGCTCACCAGGCCACCATAGGTGGCTGGTATCGCGACAGCTCACCAGGCCACCATAGGTGGCTGGTATCGCGACAGCTCACCAGGCCACCATAGGTGGCTGGTATCGCGACAGCTCACCAGGCCACCATAGGTGGCTGGTATCGCGACAGCTCACCAGGCCACCATAGGTGGCTGGTATCGCGACAGCTCACCAGGCCACCATAGGTGGCTGGTATCGCGACAGCTCACCAGGCCACCATAGGTGGCTGGTATCGCGACAGCTCACCAGGCCACCATAGGTGGCTGGTATCGCGACAGCTCACCAGGCCACCATAGGTGGCTGGTATCGCGACAGCTCACCAGGCCACCATAGGTGGCTGGTATCGCGACAGCTCACCAGGCCACCATAGGTGGCTGGTATCGCGACAGCTCACCAGGCCACCATAGGTGGCTGGTATCGCGACAGCTCACCAGGCCACCATAGGTGGCTGGTATCGCGACAGCTCACCAGGCCACCATAGGTGGCTGGTATCGCGACAGCTCACCAGGCCACCATAGGTGGCTGGTATCGCGACAGCTCACCAGGCCACCATAGGTGGCTGGTATCGCGACAGCTCACCAGGCCACCATAGGTGGCTGGTATCGCGACAGCTCACCAGGCCACTATAGGTGGCCGGTATCGCGACAGCTCACCAGGCCACTATAGGTGGCCGGTATCGCGACAGCTCACCAGGCCACTATAGGTGGCCGGTATCGCGACAGCTCACCAGGCCACTATAGGTGGCCGGTATCGCGACAGCTCACCAGGCCACTATAGGTGGCCGGTATCGCGACAGCTCACCAGGCCACTATAGGTGGCCGGTATCGCGACAGCTCACCAGGCCACTATAGGTGGCCGGTATCGCGACAGCTCACCAGGCCACTATAGGTGGCCGGTATCGCGACAGCTCACCAGGCCACTATAGGTGGCCGGTATCGCGACAGCTCACCAGGCCACTATAGGTGGCCGGTATCGCGACAGCTCACCAGGCCACTATAGGTGGCCGGTATCGCGACAGCTCACCAGGCCACTATAGGTGGCCGGTATCGCGACAGCTCACCAGGCCACTATAGGTGGCCGGTATCGCGACAGCTCACCAGGCCACTATAGGTGGCCGGTATCGCGACAGCTCACCAGGCCACTATAGGTGGCCGGTATCGCGACAGCTCACCAGGCCACTATAGGTGGCCGGTATCGCGACAGCTCACCAGGCCACTATAGGTGGCCGGTATCGCGACAGCTCACCAGGCCACTATAGGTGGCCGGTATCGCGACAGCTCACCAGGCCACTATAGGTGGCCGGTATCGCGACAGCTCACCAGGCCACTATAGGTGGCCGGTATCGCGACAGCTCACCAGGCCACTATAGGTGGCCGGTATCGCGACAGCTCACCAGGCCACTATAGGTGGCCGGTATCGCGACAGCTCACCAGGCCACTATAGGTGGCCGGTATCGCGACAGCTCACCAGGCCACTATAGGTGGCCGGTATCGCGACAGCTCACCAGGCCACTATAGGTGGCCGGTATCGCGACAGCTCACCAGGCCACTATAGGTGGCCGGTATCGCGACAGCTCACCAGGCCACTATAGGTGGCCGGTATCGCGACAGCTCACCAGGCCACTATAGGTGGCCGGTATCGCGACAGCTCACCAGGCCACTATAGGTGGCCGGTATCGCGACAGCTCACCAGGCCACTATAGGTGGCCGGTATCGCGACAGCTCACCAGGCCACTATAGGTGGCCGGTATCGCGACAGCTCACCAGGCCACTATAGGTGGCCGGTATCGCGACAGCTCACCAGGCCACTATAGGTGGCCGGTATCGCGACAGCTCACCAGGCCACCATAGGTGGCTGGTATCGCGACAGCTCACCAGGCCACCATAGGTGGCTGGTATCGCGACAGCTCACCAGGCCACCATAGGTGGCTGGTATCGCGACAGCTCACCAGGCCACCATAGGTGGCTGGTATCGCGACAGCTCACCAGGCCACCATAGGTGGCTGGTATCGCGACAGCTCACCAGGCCACCATAGGTGGCTGGTATCGCGACAGCTCACCAGGCCACCATAGGTGGCTGGTATCGCGACAGCTCACCAGGCCACCATAGGTGGCTGGTATCGCGACAGCTCACCAGGCCACCATAGGTGGCTGGTATCGCGACAGCTCACCAGGCCACCATAGGTGGCTGGTATCGCGACAGCTCACCAGGCCACCATAGGTGGCTGGTATCGCGACAGCTCACCAGGCCACCATAGGTGGCTGGTATCGCGACAGCTCACCAGGCCACCATAGGTGGCTGGTATCGCGACAGCTCACCAGGCCACCATAGGTGGCTGGTATCGCGACAGCTCACCAGGCCACCATAGGTGGCTGGTATCGCGACAGCTCACCAGGCCACCATAGGTGGCTGGTATCGCGACAGCTCACCAGGCCACCATAGGTGGCTGGTATCGCGACAGCTCACCAGGCCACCATAGGTGGCTGGTATCGCGACAGCTCACCAGGCCACCATAGGTGGCTGGTATCGCGACAGCTCACCAGGCCACCATAGGTGGCTGGTATCGCGACAGCTCACCAGGCCACCATAGGTGGCTGGTATCGCGACAGCTCACCAGGCCACCATAGGTGGCTGGTATCGCGACAGCTCACCAGGCCACCATAGGTGGCTGGTATCGCGACAGCTCACCAGGCCACCATAGGTGGCTGGTATCGCGACAGCTCACCAGGCCACCATAGGTGGCTGGTATCGCGACAGCTCACCAGGCCACCATAGGTGGCTGGTATCGCGACAGCTCACCAGGCCACCATAGGTGGCTGGTATCGCGACAGCTCACCAGGCCACCATAGGTGGCTGGTATTGCGACAGCTCACCAGGCCACCATAGGTGGCTGGTATCGCGACAGCTCACCAGGCCACCATAGGTGGCTGGTATTGCGACAGCTCACCAGGCCACCATAGGTGGCTGGTATCGCGACAGCTCACCAGGCCACCATAGGTGGCTGGTATCGCGACAGCTCACCAGGCCACCATAGGTGGCTGGTATCGCGACAGCTCACCAGGCCACCATAGGTGGCTGGTATCGCGACAGCTCACCAGGCCACCATAGGTGGCTGGTATCGCGACAGCTCACCAGGCCACCATAGGTGGCTGGTAGCGCGACAGCTCACCAGGCCACCATAGGTGGCTGGTAGCGCGACAGCTCACCAGGCCACCATAGGTGGCTGGTAGCGCGACAGCTCACCAGGCCACCATAGGTGGCTGGTAGCGCGACAGCTCACCAGGCCACCATAGGTGGCTGGTATCGCGACAGCTCACCAGGCCACTATAGGTGGCCGGTACCGCGGCAGCTCACCAGGCCACTATAGGTGGCCGGTATCGCGACAGCTCACCAGGCCACTATAGGTGGCCGGTATCGCGGCAACTCACCAGGCCACTATAGGTGGCCGGTATCGCGGCAACTCACCAGGCCACTATAGGTGGCTGGTATCGCGGCAGCTCACCAGGCCACTATAGGTGGGCGGTATCGCGGCAGCTCACCAGGCCACTATAGGTGGCTGGTATCGCGGCAGCTCACCAGGCCACTATAGGTGGCCGGTATCGCGGCAGCTCACCAGGCCACTATAGGTGGCCTGGTATCGCGGCAGCTCACCAGGCCACTATAGGTGGCTGGTATCGCGGCAGCTCACCAGGCCACTATAGGTGGCCGGTATCGCGGCAGCTCACCAGGCCACTATAGGTGGCCGGTATCGCGGCAGCTCACCAGGCCACAATAGGTGGCCGGTATCGCGGCAGCTCACCAGGCCACTATAGGTGGCCGGTATCGCGGCAGCTCACCAGGCCACTATAGGTGGCTGGTATCGCGGCAGCTCACCAGGCCACTATAGGTGGCTGGTATCGCGGCAGCTCACCAGGCCACTATAGGTGGCTGGTATCGCGGCAGCTCACCAGGCCACCATAGGTGGCTGGTATCGCGGCAGCTCACCAGGCCACTGTAGGTGGCTGGTATCGCGGCAGCTCACCAGGCCACTATAGGTGGCTGGTATCGCGGCAGCTCACCAGGCCACTATAGGTGGCTGGTATCGCGGCAGCTCACCAGGCCACTATAGGTGGCTGGTATCGCGGCAGCTCACCAGGCCACTATAGGTGGCTGGTATCGCGGCAGCTCACCAGGCCACTATAGGTGGCTGGTATCGCGGCAGCTCACCAGGCCACTATAGGTGGCTGGTATCGCGGCAGCTCACCAGGCCACTATAGGTGGCTGGTATCGCGGCAGCTCACCAGGCCACTATAGGTGGCTGGTATCGCGGCAGCTCACCAGGCCACTATAGGTGGCTGGTATCGCGGCAGCTCACCAGGCCACTATAGGTGGCTGGTATCGCGGCAGCTCACCAGGCCACTATAGGTGGCTGGTATCGCGGCAGCTCACCAGGCCACTATAGGTGGCTGGTATCGCGGCAGCTCACCAGGCCACTATAGGTGGCTGGTATCGCGGCAGCTCACCAGGCCACTATAGGTGGCTGGTATCGCGGCAGCTCACCAGGCCACTATAGGTGGCTGGTATCGCGGCAGCTCACCAGGCCACTATAGGTGGCTGGTATCGCGGCAGCTCACCAGGCCACCATAGGTGGCTGGTATCGCGACAGCTCACCAGGCCACCATAGGTGGCTGGTATCGCGACAGCTCACCAGGCCACCATAGGTGGCTGGTATCCCGGCAGCTCACCAGGCCACCATAGGTGGCTGGTATCGCGGCAGCTCACCAGGCCACCATAGGTGGCTGGTATCGCGACAGCTCACCAGGCCACTATAGGTGGCTGGTATCGCGACAGCTCACCAGGCCACTATAGGTGGCTGGTATCGCGACAGCTCACCAGGCCACTATAGGTGGTTGGTATCGCGACAGCTCACCAGGCCACTATAGGTGGCTGGTATCGCGACAGCTCACCAGGCCACTATAGGTGGCTGGTATCGCGACAGCTCACCAGGCCACCATAGGTGGCTGGTATCGCGACAGCTCACCAGGCCACTATAGGTGGCTGGTATCGCGACAGTAGGTGGCTGGTATCGCGGCAGCTCACCAGGCCACTATAGGTGGCTGGTATCGCGGCAGCTCACCAGGCCACTATAGGTGGCTGGTATCGCGGCAGCTCACCAGGCCACTATAGGTGGCTGGTATCGCGGCAGCTCACCAGGCCACTATAGGTGGCTGGTATCGCGGCAGCTCACCAGGCCACTATAGGTGGCTGGTATCGCGGCAGCTCACCAGGCCACTATAGGTGGCTGGTATCGCGGCAGCTCACCAGGCCACTATAGGTGGCTGGTATCGCGGCAGCTCACCAGGCCACTATAGGTGGCTGGTATCGCGGCAGCTCACCAGGCCACTATAGGTGGCTGGTATCGCGGCAGCTCACCAGGCCACTATAGGTGGCTGGTATCGCGGCAGCTCACCAGGCCACTATAGGTGGCTGGTATCGCGGCAGCTCACCAGGCCACTATAGGTGGCTGGTATCGCGGCAGCTCACCAGGCCACTATAGGTGGCCGGTATCGCGGCAGCTCACCAGGCCACTATAGGTGGCCGGTATCGCGGCAGCTCACCAGGCCACTATAGGTGGCTGGTATCGCGGCAGCTCACCAGGCCACTATAGGTGGCTGGTATCGCGGCAGCTCACCAGGCCACTATAGGTGGCCGGTATCGCGGCAGCTCACCAGGCCACTATAGGTGGCCGGTATCGCGGCAGCTCACCAGGCCACTATAGGTGGCCGGTATCGCGGCAGCTCACCAGGCCACTATAGGTGGCCGGTATCGCGGCAGCTCACCAGGCCACTATAGGTGGCCGGTATCGCGGCAGCTCACCAGGCCACTATAGGTGGCCGGTATCGCGGCAGCTCACCAGGCCACTATAGGTGGCCGGTATCGCGGCAGCTCACCAGGCCACTATAGGTGGCCGGTATCGCGGCAGCTCACCAGGCCACTATAGGTGGCCGGTATCGCGGCAGCTCACCAGGCCACTATAGGTGGCCGGTATCGCGGCAGCTCACCAGGCCACTATAGGTGGCCGGTATCGCGGCAGCTCACCAGGCCACTATAGGTGGCCGGTATCGCGGCAGCTCACCAGGCCACTATAGGTGGCCGGTATCGCGGCAGCTCACCAGGCCACTATAGGTGGCCGGTATCGCGGCAGCTCACCAGGCCACTATAGGTGGCCGGTATCGCGGCAGCTCACCAGGCCACTATAGGTGGCCGGTATCGCGGCAGCTCACCAGGCCACTATAGGTGGCCGGTATCGCGGCAGCTCACCAGGCCACTATAGGTGGCCGGTATCGCGGCAGCTCACCAGGCCACTATAGGTGGCCGGTATCGCGGCAGCTCACCAGGCCACTATAGGTGGCCGGTATCGCAGCAGCTCACCAGGCCACTATAGGTGGCCGGTATCGCGGCAGCTCACCAGGCCACTATAGGTGGCCGGTATCGCGGCAGCTCACCAGGCCACTATAGGTGGCCGGTATCGCGGCAGCTCACCAGGCCACTATAGGTGGCCGGTATCGCGGCAGCTCACCAGGCCACCATAGGTGGCCTGGTATCGCGACAGCTCACCAGGCCACCATAGGTGGCCGGTATCGCGACAGCTCACCAGGCCACTATAGGTGGCCGGTATCGCGACAGCTCACCAGGCCACTATAGGTGGCCGGTATCGCGACAGCTCACCAGGCCACTATAGGTGGCCGGTATCGCGACAGCTCACCAGGCCACTATAGGTGGCCGGTATCGCGACAGCTCACCAGGCCACTATAGGTGGCCGGTATCGCGACAGCTCACCAGGCCACTATAGGTGGCCGGTATCGCGACAGCTCACCAGGCCACTATAGGTGGCCGGTATCGCGGCAGCTCCCCAGGCCACCATAGGTGGCTGGTATCGCGGCAGCTCACCAGGCTACTATGGGTAGCCGGTATCGCGACAGCTCACCAGGCCACTATGGGTGGCCGGTATCGCGACAGCTCACCAGGCCACTATAGGTGGCCGGTATCGCGACAGCTCACCAGGCCACCATAGGTGGCCTGGTATCGCGACAGCTCACCAGGCCACCATAGGTGGCCGGTATCGCGACAGCTCACCAGGCCACTATAGGTGGCCGGTATCGCGACAGCTCACCAGGCCACTATAGGTGGCCGGTATCGCGACAGCTCACCAGGCCACTATAGGTGGCCGGTATCGCGACAGCTCACCAGGCCACTATAGGTGGCCGGTATCGCGACAGCTCACCAGGCCACTATAGGTGGCCGGTATCGCGACAGCTCACCAGGCCACTATAGGTGGCCGGTATCGCGACAGCTCACCAGGCCACTATAGGTGGCCGGTATCGCGACAGCTCACCAGGCCACTATAGGTGGCCGGTATCGCGACAGCTCACCAGGCCACTATAGGTGGCCGGTATCGCGACAGCTCACCAGGCCACTATAGGTGGCCGGTATCGCGACAGCTCACCAGGCCACTATAGGTGGCCGGTATCGCGACAGCTCACCAGGCCACTATAGGTGGCCGGTATCGCGACAGCTCACCAGGCCACTATAGGTGGCCGGTATCGCGACAGCTCACCAGGCCACTATAGGTGGCCGGTATCGCGACAGCTCACCAGGCCACTATAGGTGGCCGGTATCGCGACAGCTCACCAGGCCACTATAGGTGGCCGGTATCGCGACAGCTCACCAGGCCACTATAGGTGGCCGGTATCGCGACAGCTCACCAGGCCACTATAGGTGGCCGGTATCGCGACAGCTCACCAGGCCACTATAGGTGGCCGGTATCGCGACAGCTCACCAGGCCACTATAGGTGGCCGGTATCGCGGCAGCTCACCAGGCCACTATAGGTGGCCGGTATCGCGGCAGCTCACCAGGCCACTATAGGTGGCCGGTGTCGCGACAGCTCACCAGGCCACTATAGGTGGCTGGTATCGCGGCAGCTCACCAGGCCACTATAGGTGGCCGGTATCGCGACAGCTCACCAGGCCACTATAGGTGGCCGGTATCGCGACAGCTCACCAGGCCACTATAGGTGGCCGGTATCGCGACAGCTCACCAGGCCACTATAGGTGGCCGGTATCGCGACAGCTCACCAGGCCACTATAGGTGGCCGGTATCGCGACAGCTCACCAGGCCACTATAGGTGGCCGGTATCGCGGCAGCTCACCAGGCCACTATGGGTGGCCGGTATCGCGGCAGCTCACCAGGCCACTATAGGTGGCCGGTATCGCGGCAGCTCACCAGGCCACTATAGGTGGCTGGTATCGCGACAGCTCACCAGGCCACTATGGGTGGCCGGTATCGCGACAGCTCACCAGGCCACTATAGGTGGCCGGTATCGCGACAGCTCACCAGGCCACTATAGGTGGCCGGTATCGCGACAGCTCACCAGGCCACTATAGGTGGCTGGTATCGCGGCAGCTCACCAGGCCACTATAGGTGGCCGGTATCGCGGCAGCTCACCAGGCCACTATAGGTGGCTGGTATCGCGGCAGCTCACCAGGCCACTATAGGTGGCCGGTATCGCGGCAGCTCACCAGGCTACTATAGGTGGCTGGTATCGCGGCAGCTCACCAGGCCACTATAGGTGGCCGGTATCGCGGCAGCTCACCAGGCCACTATAGGTGGCTGGTATCGCGGCAGCTCACCAGGCCACTATAGGTGGCCGGTATCGCGACAGCTCACCAGGCCACTATAGGTGGCCGGTATCGCGACAGCTCACCAGGCCACTATAGGTGGCCGGTATCGCGACAGCTCACCAGGCCACTATAGGTGGCCGGTATCGCGACAGCTCACCAGGCCACTATAGGTGGCCGGTATCGCGACAGCTCACCAGGCCACTATAGGTGGCTGGTATCGCGGCAGCTCACCAGGCCACTATAGGTGGCTGGTATCGCGGCAGCTCACCAGGCCACTATAGGTGGCTGGTATCGCGGCAGCTCACCAGGCCACTATAGGTGGCTGGTATCGCGGCAGCTCACCAGGCCACTATAGGTGGCTGGTATCGCGGCAGCTCACCAGGCCACTATAGGTGGCTGGTATCGCGGCAGCTCACCAGGCCACTATAGGTGGCTGGTATCGCGGCAGCTCACCAGGCCACTATAGGTGGCTGGTATCGCGGCAGCTCACCAGGCCACTATAGGTGGCTGGTATCGCGGCAGCTCACCAGGCCACTATAGGTGGCTGGTATCGCGGCAGCTCACCAGGCCACTATAGGTGGCTGGTATCGCGGCAGCTCACCAGGCCACTATAGGTGGCTGGTATCGCGGCAGCTCACCAGGCCACTATAGGTGGCTGGTATCGCGGCAGCTCACCAGGCCACTATAGGTGGCTGGTATCGCGGCAGCTCACCAGGCCACTATAGGTGGCTGGTATCGCGGCAGCTCACCAGGCCACTATAGGTGGCTGGTATCGCGGCAGCTCACCAGGCCACTATAGGTGGCTGGTATCGCGGCAGCTCACCAGGCCACTATAGGTGGCTGGTATCGCGGCAGCTCACCAGGCCACTATAGGTGGCTGGTATCGCGGCAGCTCACCAGGCCACTATAGGTGGCTGGTATCGCGGCAGCTCACCAGGCCACTATAGGTGGCTGGTATCGCGGCAGCTCACCAGGCCACTATAGGTGGCTGGTATCGCGGCAGCACACCAGGCCACTATAGGTGGCTGGTATCGCGGCAGCTCACCAGGCCACAATAGGTGGCCGGTATCGCGGCAGCTCACCAGGCCACTATAGGTGGCCGGTATCGCGGCAGCTCACCAGGCCACTATAGGTGGCCGGTATCGCGGCAGCTCACCAGGCCACTATAGGTGGCCGGTATCGCGGCAGCTCACCAGGCCACTATAGGTGGCCGGTATCGCGGCAGCTCACCAGGCCACTATAGGTGGCCGGTATCGCGGCAGCTCACAAGGCCACTATAGGTGGCCGGTATCGCGGCAGCTCACCAGGCCACTATAGGTGGCCGGTATCGCGGCAGCTCACCAGGCCACTATAGGTGGCCGGTATCGCGGCAGCTCACCAGGCCACTATAGGTGGCTGGTATCGCGGCAGCTCACCAGGCCACTATAGGTGGCCGGTATCGCGGTAGCTCACCAGGCCACTATAGGTGGCCGGTATCGCGGCAGCTCACCAGGCCACTATAGGTGGCCGGTATCGCGGCAGCTCACCAGGCCACTATAGGTGGCCGGTATCGCGGCAGCTCACCAGGCCACTATAGGTGGCCGGTATCGCGGCAGCTCACCAGGCCACTATAGGTGGCCGGTATCGCGGCAGCTCACCAGGCCACTATAGGTGGCCGGTATCGCGGCAGCTCACCAGGCCACTATAGGTGGCCGGTATCGCGGCAGCTCACCAGGCCACTATAGGTGGCCGGTATCGCGGCAGCTCACCAGGCCACTATAGGTGGCCGGTATCGCGGCAGCTCACCAGGCCACTATAGGTGGCCGGTATCGCGGCAGCTCACCAGGCCACTATAGGTGGCCGGTATCGCGGCAGCTCACCAGGCCACTATAGGTGGCCGGTATCGCGGCAGCTCACCAGGCCACTATAGGTGGCCGGTATCGCGGCAGCTCACCAGGCCACTATAGGTGGGCCGGTATCGCGGCAGCTCACCAGGCCACTATAGGTGGCCGGTATCGCGGCAGCTCACCAGGCCACTATAGGTGGCCGGTATCGCGGCAGCTCACCAGGCCACTATAGGTGGCCGGTATCGCGGCAGCTCACCAGGCCACTATAGGTGGCCGGTATCGCGGCAGCTCACCAGGCCACTATAGGTGGCCGGTATCGCGGCAGCTCACCAGGCCACAATAGGTGGCCGGTATCGCGGCAGCTCACCAGGCCACAATAGGTGGCCGGTATCGCGGCAGCTCACCAGGCCACAATAGGTGGCCGGTATCGCGGCAGCTCACCAGGCCACAATAGGTGGCCGGTATCGCGGCAGCTCACCAGGCCACAATAGGTGGCCGGTATCGCGGCAGCTCACCAGGCCACTATAGGTGGCCGGTATCGCGGCAGCTCACCAGGCCACTATAGGTGGCCGGTATCGCGGCAGCTCACCAGGCCACTATAGGTGGCCGGTATCGCGGCAGCTCACCAGGCCACTATAGGTGGCCGGTATCGCGGCAGCTCACCAGGCCACTATAGGTGGCCGGTATCGCGGCAGCTCACCAGGCCACTATAGGTGGCCGGTATCGCGGCAGCTCACCAGGCCACCATAGGTGGCTGGCATCGCGACAGCTCACCAGGCCACCATAGGTGGCTGGCATCGCGACAGCTCACCAGGCCACCATAGGTGGCTGGTATCGCGACAGCTCACCAGGCCACCATAGGTGGCTGGTATTGCGACAGCTCACCAGGCCACCATAGGTGGCTGGTATCGCGACAGCTCACCAGGCCACCATAGGTGGCTGGTATCGCGACAGCTCACCAGGCCACCATAGGTGGCTGGTATCGCGACAGCTCACCAGGCCACCATAGGTGGCTGGTATCGCGACAGCTCACCAGGCCACCATAGGTGGCCGGTATCGCGACAGCTCACCAGGCCACCATAGATGGCCGGTATCGCGACAGCTCACCAGGCCACCATAGATGGCCGGTATCGCGACAGCTCACCAGGCCACCATAGGTGGCTGGTATCGCGACAGCTCACCAGGCCACCATAGGTGGCCGGTATCGCGGCAGCTCACCAGGCCACTAAAGGTGGCTGGTATCGCGGCAGCTCACCAGGCCACTATAGGTGGCTGGTATCGCGGCAGCTCACCAGGCCACTATAGGTGGCTGGTATCGCGGCAGCTCACCAGGCCACTATAGGTGGCTGGTATCGCGGCAAATCACCAGGCCACTATAGGTGGCTGGTATCGCGGCAAATCACCAGGCCACTATAGGTGGCTGGTATCGCGGCAGCTCACCAGGCCACTATAGGTGGCTGGTATCGCGGCAGCTCACCAGGCCACCATAGGTGGCTGGTATCGCGGCAGCTCACCAGGCCACTGTAGGTGGCTGGTATCGCGGCAGCTCACCAGGCCACTATAGGTGGCTGGTATCGCGGCAGCTCACCAGGCCACTATAGGTGGCTGGTATCGCGGCAGCTCACCAGGCCACTATAGGTGGCTGGTATCGCGGCAGCTCACCAGGCCACTATAGGTGGCTGGTATTGCGGCAGCTCACCAGGCCACTATAGGTGGCTGGTATCGCGGCAGCTCACCAGGCCACTATAGGTGGCTGGTATCGCGGCAGCTCACCAGGCCACTATAGGTGGCTGGTATCGCGGCAGCTCACCAGGCCACTATAGGTGGCTGGTATCGCGGCAGCTCACCAGGCCACTATAGGTGGCTGGTATCGCGGCAGCTCACCAGGCCACTATAGGTGGCTGGTATCGCGGCAGCTCACCAGGCCACTATAGGTGGCTGGTATCGCGGCAGCTCACCAGGCCACTATAGGTGGCTGGTATCGCGGCAGCTCACCAGGCCACTATAGGTGGCTGGTATCGCGGCAGCTCACCAGGCCACTATAGGTGGCTGGTATCGCGGCAGCTCACCAGGCCACTATAGGTGGCTGGTATCGCGGCAGCTCACCAGGCCACTATAGGTGGCTGGTATCGCGGCAGCTCACCAGTCCACTATAGGTGGCTGGTATCGCGGCAGCTCACCAGTCCACTATAGGTGGCTGGTATCGCGGCAGCTCACCAGGCCACTATAGGTGGCTGGTATCGCGACAGCTCACCAGGCCATTATAGGTGGCTGGTATCGCGACAGCTCACCAGGCCACTATAGGTGGCTGGTATCGCGGCAGCTCACCAGGCCACTATAGGTGGCTGGTATCGCGGCAGCTCACCAGGCCACTATAGGTGGCTGGTATCGCGGCAGCTCACCAGGCCACTATAGGTGGCTGGTATCGCGGCAGCTCACCAGGCCACTATAGGTGGCTGGTATCGCGGCAGCTCACCAGGCCACTATAGGTGGCTGGTATCGCGGCAGCTCACCAGGCCACTATAGGTGGCTGGTATCGCGGCAGCTCACCAGGCCACTATAGGTGGCTGGTATCGCGGCAGCTCACCAGGCCACTATAGGTGGCTGGTATCGCGGCAGCTCACCAGGCCACTATAGGTGGCTGGTATCGCGGCAGCTCACCAGGCCACTATAGGTGGCTGGTATCGCGGCAGCTCACCAGGCCACTATAGGTGGCTGGTATCGCGGCAGCTCACCAGGCCACTATAGGTGGCTGGTATCGCGGCAGCTCACCAGGCCACTATAGGTGGCTGGTATCGCGGCAGCTCACCAGGCCACTATAGGTGGCTGGTATTGCGGCAGCTCACCAGGCCACTATAGGTGGCTGGTATCGCGGCAGCTCACCAGGCCACTATAGGTGGCTGGTATCGCGGCAGCTCACCAGGCCACTATAGGTGGCTGGTATCGCGGCAGCTCACCAGGCCACTATAGGTGGCTGGTATCGCGGCAGCTCACCAGGCCACTATAGGTGGCTGGTATCGCGGCAGCTCACCAGGCCACTATAGGTGGCTGGTATCGCGGCAGCTCACCAGGCCACTATAGGTGGCTGGTATCGCGGCAGCTCACCAGGCCACTATAGGTGGCTGGTATCGCGGCAGCTCACCAGGCCACTATAGGTGGCTGGTATCGCGGCAGCTCACCAGGCCACTATAGGTGGCTGGTATCGCGGCAGCTCACCAGGCCACTATAGGTGGCTGGTATCGCGGCAGCTCACCAGGCCACTATAGGTGGCTGGTATCGCGGCAGCTCACCAGGCCACTATAGGTGGCTGGTATCGCGGCAGCTCACCAGGCCACTATAGGTGGCTGGTATCGCGGCAGCTCACCAGGCCACTATAGGTGGCTGGTATCGCGGCAGCTCACCAGGCCACTATAGGTGGCTGGTATCGCGGCAGCTCACCAGGCCACTATAGGTGGCTGGTATCGCGGCAGCTCACCAGGCCACTATAGGTGGCTGGTATCGCGGCAGCTCACCAGGCCACTATAGGTGGCTGGTATCGCGGCAGCTCACCAGGCCACTATAGGTGGCTGGTATTGCGGCAGCTCACCAGGCCACTATAGGTGGCCGGTATCGCGGCAGCTCACCAGGCCACTATAGGTGGCCGGTATCGCGGCAGCTCACCAGGCCACCATAGGTGGCTGGTATCGCGGCAGCTCACCAGGCCACCATAGGTGGCTGGTATCGCGGCAGCTCACCAGGCCACCATAGGTGGCTGGTATCGCGACAGCTCACCAGGCCACCATAGGTGGCCGGTATCGCGACAGCTCACCAGGCCACTATAGGTGGCCGGTATCGCGACAGCTCACCAGGCCACTATAGGTGGCCGGTATCGCGACAGCTCACCAGGCCACTATAGGTGGCCGGTATCGCGACAGCTCACCAGGCCACCATAGGTGGCTGGTATCGCGACAGCTCACCAGGCCACTATGGGTGGCCGGTATCGCGACAGCTCACCAGGCCACTATGGGTGGCCGGTATCGCGATAACGCACCAGGCCACTATGGGTGGCCGGTATCGCGACAGCTCACCAGGCCACTATAGGTGGCCGGTATCGCGACAGCTCACCAGGCCACTATGGGTGGCCGGTATCGCGACAGCTCACCAGGCCACTATGGGTGGCCGGTATCGCGACAGCTCACCAGGCCACTATAGGTGGCCGGTATCGCGACAGCTCACCAGGCCACTATAGGTGGCCGGTATCGCGACAGCTCACCAGGCCACTATAGGTGGCCGGTATCGCGACAGCTCACCAGGCCACTATAGGTGGCCGGTATCGCGACAGCTCACCAGGCCACTATAGGTGGCCGGTATCGCGACAGCTCACCAGGCCACTATAGGTGGCCGGTATCGCGACAGCTCACCAGGCCACTATAGGTGGCCGGTATCGCGACAGCTCACCAGGCCACTATAGGTGGCCGGTATCGCGACAGCTCACCAGGCCACTATAGGTGGCCGGTATCGCGACAGCTCACCAGGCCACTATAGGTGGCCGGTATCGCGACAGCTCACCAGGCCACTATAGGTGGCCGGTATCGCGACAGCTCACCAGGCCACTATAGGTGGCCGGTATCGCGACAGCTCACCAGGCCACTATAGCTGGCCGGTATCGCGACAGCTCACCAGGCCACTATAGGTGGCCGGTACCGCGACAGCTCACCAGGCCACTATAGCTGGCCGGTATCGCGACAGCTCACCAGGCCACTATAGGTGGCCGGTATCGCGACAGCTCACCAGGCCACTATAGGTGGCCGGTATCGCGACAGCTCACCAGGCCACTATAGGTGGCCGGTATCGCGACAGCTCACCAGGCCACTATAGGTGGCCGGTATCGCGACAGCTCACCAGGCCACTATAGGTGGCCGGTATCGCGACAGCTCACCAGGCCACTATAGGTGGCCGGTATCGCGAAAGCTCACCAGGCCACTATAGGTGGCCGGTATCGCGACAGCTCACCAGGCCACTATAGGTGGCCGGTATCGCGACAGCTCACCAGGCCACTATAGGTGGCCGGTATCGCGACAGCTCACCAGGCCACTATAGGTGGCCGGTATCGCGACAGCTCACCAGGCCACTATAGGTGGCCGGTATCGCGACAGCTCACCAGGCCACTATAGGTGGCCGGTATCGCGACAGCTCACCAGGCCACTATAGGTGGCCGGTATCGCGACAGCTCACCAGGCCACTATAGGTGGCCGGTATCGCGACAGCTCACCAGGCCACTATAGGTGGCCGGTATCGCGACAGCTCACCAGGCCACTATAGGTGGCCGGTATCGCGACAGCTCACCAGGCCACTATAGGTGGCCGGTATCGCGACAGCTCACCAGGCCACTATAGGTGGCCGGTATCGCGGCAGCTCACCAGGCCACTATAGGTGGCCGGTATCGCGGCAGCTCACCAGGCCACTATAGGTGGCCGGTATCGCGGCAGCTCACCAGGCCACTATAGGTGGCCGGTATCGCGGCAGCTCACCAGGCCACTATAGGTGGCCGGTATCGCGGCAGCTCACCAGGCCACTATAGGTGGCCGGTATCGCGGCAGCTCACCAGGCCACTATAGGTGGCTGGTATCGCGGCAGCTCACCAGGCCACCATAGGTGGCTGGTATCGCGGCAGCTCACCAGGCCACCATAGGTGGCTGGTATCGCGGCAGCTCACCAGGCCACCATAGGTGGCTGGTATCGCGGCAGCTCACCAGGCCACCATAGGTGGCTGGTATCGCGGCAGCTCACCAGGCCACCATAGGTGGCTGGTATCGCGGCAGCTCACCAGGCCACCATAGGTGGCTGGTATCGCGGCAGCTCACCAGGCCACCATAGGTGGCTGGTATCGCGGCAGCTCACCAGGCCACCATAGGTGGCTGGTATCGCGGCAGCTCACCAGGCCACCATAGGTGGCTGGTATCGCGGCAGCTCACCAGGCCACCATAGGTGGCTGGTATCGCGGCAGCTCACCAGGCCACCATAGGTGGCTGGTATCGCGGCAGCTCACCAGGCCACCATAGGTGGCTGGTATCGCGGCAGCTCACCAGGCCACCATAGGTGGCTGGTATCGCGGCAGCTCACCAGGCCACCATAGGTGGCTGGTATCGCGGCAGCTCCACAGGCCACCATAGGTGGCTGGTATCGCGGGCAGCTCCACAGGCCACCATAGGTGGCTGGTATCGCGGCAGCTCCCCAGGCCACCATAGGTGGCTGGTATCGCGGCAGCTCCCCAGGCCACCATAGGTGGCTGGTATCGCGGCAGCTCCCCAGGCCACCATAGGTGGCTGGTATCGCGGCAGCTCACCAGGCCACCATAGGTGGCTGGTATCGCGGCAGCTCACCAGGCCACCATAGGTGGCTGGTATCGCGGCAGCTCACCAGGCCACCATAGGTGGCTGGTATCGCTGCAGCTCCCCAGGCCACCATAGGTGGCTGGTATCGCTGCAGCTCACCAGGCCACCATAGGTGGCTGGTATCGCGACAGCTCACCAGGCCACCATAGGTGGCCGGTATCGCGACAGCTCACCAGGCCACTATAGGTGGCCGGTATCGCGACAGCTCACCAGGCCACTATAGGTGGCCGGTACCGCGACAGCTCACCAGGCCACTATAGCTGGCCGGTATCGCGACAGCTCACCAGGCCACTATAGGTGGCCGGTATCGCGACAGCTCACCAGGCCACCATAGGTGGCTGGCATCGCGACAGCTCACCAGGCCACCATAGGTGGCTGGTATCGCGACAGCTCACCAGGCACCATAGGTGGCTGGTATTGCGACAGCTCACCAGGCCACCATAGGTGGCTGGTATCGCGACAGCTCACCAGGCCACCATAGGTGGCTGGTATCGCGACAGCTCACCAGGCCACCATAGGTGGCCGGTATCGCGACAGCTCACCAGGCCACCATAGATGGCCGGTATCGCGACAGCTCACCAGGCCACCATAGGTGGCTGGTTTCGCGACAGCTCACCAGGCCACCATAGGTGGCTGGTATCGCGACAGCTCACCAGGCCACCATAGGTGGCCGGTATCGCGGCAGCTCACCAGGCCACTAAAGGTGGCTGGTATCGCGGCAGCTCACCAGGCCACTATAGGTGGCTGGTATCGCGGCAGCTCACCAGGCCACTATAGGTGGCTGGTATCGCGGCAGCTCACCAGGCCACTATAGGTGGCTGGTATCGCGGCAGCTCACCAGGCCACTATAGGTGGCTGGTATCGCGGCAGCTCACCAGGCCACTATAGGTGGCTGGTATCGCGGCAGCTCACCAGGCCACTATAGGTGGCTGGTATCGCGGCAGCTCACCAGGCCACTATAGGTGGCTGGTATCGCGGCAGCTCACCAGGCCACTATAGGTGGCTGGTATCGCGGCAGCTCACCAGGCCACTATAGGTGGCTGGTATCGCGGCAGCTCACCAGGCCACTATAGGTGGCTGGTATCGCGGCAGCTCACCAGGCCACTATAGGTGGCTGGTATCGCGGCAGCTCACCAGGCCACTATAGGTGGCTGGTATCGCGGCAGCTCACCAGGCCACTATAGGTGGCTGGTATCGCGGCAGCTCACCAGGCCACTATAGGTGGCTGGTAATCGCGGCAGCTCACCAGGCCACTATAGGTGGCTGGTATCGCGGCAGCTCACCAGGCCACTATAGGTGGCTGGTATCGCGGCAGCTCACCAGGCCACTATAGGTGGCTGGTATCGCGGCAGCTCACCAGGCCACTATAGGTGGCTGGTATCGCGGCAGCTCACCAGGCCACTATAGGTGGCTGGTATCGCGGCAGCTCACCAGGCCACTATAGGTGGCTGGTATCGCGGCAGCTCACCAGGCCACTATAGGTGGCTGGTATCGCGGCAGCTCACCAGGCCACTATAGGTGGCTGGTATCGCGGCAGCTCACCAGGCCACTATAGGTGGCTGGTATCGCGGCAGCTCACCAGGCCACTATAGGTGGCTGGTATCGCGGCAGCTCACCAGGCCACTATAGGTGGCTGGTATCGCGGCAGCTCACCAGGCCACTATAGGTGGCTGGTATCGCGGCAGCTCACCAGGCCACTATAGGTGGCTGGTATCGCGGCAGCTCACCAGGCCACTATAGGTGGCTGGTATCGCGGCAGCTCACCAGGCCACTATAGGTGGCTGGTATCGCGGCAGCTCACCAGTCCACTATAGGTGGCTGGTATCGCGGCAGCTCACCAGTCCACTATAGGTGGCTGGTATCGCGGCAGCTCACCAGGCCACTATAGGTGGCTGGTATCGCGACAACTCACCAGGCCATTATAGGTGGCTGGTATCGCGACAGCTCACCAGGCCACTATAGGTGGCTGGTATCGCGGCAGCTCACCAGGCCACTATAGGTGGCTGGTATCGCGGCAGCTCACCAGGCCACTATAGGTGGCTGGTATCGCGGCAGCTCACCAGGCCACTATAGGTGGCTGGTATCGCGGCAGCTCACCAGGCCACTATAGGTGGCTGGTATCGCGGCAGCTCACCAGGCCACTATAGGTGGCTGGTATCGCGGCAGCTCACCAGGCCACTATAGGTGGCTGGTATCGCGGCAGCTCACCAGGCCACTATAGGTGGCTGGTATCGCGGCAGCTCACCAGGCCACTATAGGTGGCTGGTATCGCGGCAGCTCACCAGGCCACTATAGGTGGCTGGTATCGCGGCAGCTCACCAGGCCACCATAGGTGGCTGGTATCGCGGCAGCTCACCAGGCCACTATAGGTGGCTGGTATCGCGGCAGCTCACCAGGCCACTATAGGTGGCTGGTATCGCGGCAGCTCACCAGGCCACTATAGGTGGCTGGTATCGCGGCAGCTCACCAGGCCACTATAGGTGGCTGGTATCGCGGCAGCTCACCAGGCCACTATAGGTGGCTGGTATCGCGGCAGCTCACCAGGCCACTATAGGTGGCTGGTATCGCGGCAGCTCACCAGGCCACTATAGGTGGCTGGTATCGCGGCAGCTCACCAGGCCACTATAGGTGGCTGGTATCGCGGCAGCTCACCAGGCCACTATAGGTGGCTGGTATCGCGGCAGCTCACCAGGCCACTATAGGTGGCTGGTATCGCGGCAGCTCACCAGGCCACTATAGGTGGCTGGTATCGCGGCAGCTCACCAGGCCACTATAGGTGGCTGGTATCGCGGCAGCTCACCAGGCCACTATAGGTGGCTGGTATCGCGGCAGCTCACCAGGCCACTATAGGTGGCTGGTATCGCGGCAGCTCACCAGGCCACTATAGGTGGCTGGTATCGCGGCAGCTCACCAGGCCACTATAGGTGGCTGGTATCGCGGCAGCTCACCAGGCCACTATAGGTGGCCGGTATCGCGGCAGCTCACCAGGCCACTATAGGTGGCCGGTATCGCGGCAGCTCACCAGGCCACTATAGGTGGCCGGTATCGCGGCCACCATAGGTGGCTGGTTCGCGGCAGCTCACCAGGCCACCATAGGTGGCTGGTATCGCGGCAGCTCACCAGGCCACCATAGGTGGCTGGTATCGCGGCAGCTCACCAGGCCACCATAGGTGGCTGGTATCGCGGCAGCTCCCCAGGCCACCATAGGTGGCTGGTATCGCGGCAGCTCCCCAGGCCACTATAGGTGGCTGGTATCGCGGCAGCTCACCAGGCCACTATAGGTGGCTGGTATCGCGGCAGCTCACCAGGCCACTATAGGTGGCTGGTATCGCGGCAGCTCACCAGGCCACTATAGGTGGCTGGTATCGCGGCAGCTCACCAGGCCACTATAGGTGGCTGGTATCGCGGCAGCTCACCAGGCCACTATAGGTGGCTGGTATCGCGGCAGCTCACCAGGCCACTATAGGTGGCTGGTATCGCGGCAGCTCACCAGGCCACTATAGGTGGCTGGTATCGCGGCAGCTCCCCAGGCCACCATAGGTGGCTGGTATCGCGGCAGCTCACCAGGCCACCATAGGTGGCTGGTATCGCTGCAGCTCCCCAGGCCACCATAGGTGGCTGGTATCGGTGCAGCTCCCCAGGCCACCATAGGTGGCTGGTATCGGTGCAGCTCCCCAGGCCACCATAGGTGGCTGGTATCGCTGCAGCTCCCCAGGCCACCATAGGTGGCTGGTATCGCGGCAGCTCACCAGGCCACCATAGGTGGCTGGTATCGCGACAGCTCACCAGGCCACCATAGGTGGCCGGTATCGCGACAGCTCACCAGGCCACTATAGGTGGCCGGTATCGCGACAGCTCACCAGGCCACTATAGGTGGCCGGTATCGCGACAGCTCACCAGGCCACTATAGGTGGCCGGTATCGCGACAGCTCACCAGGCCACTATAGGTGGCCGGTATCGCGACAGCTCACCAGGCCACCATAGGTGGCTGGTATCGCGACAAGCTCACCAGGCCACTATGGGTGGCCGGTATCGCGACAGCTCACCAGGCCCACTATGGGTGGCCGGTATCGCGACAGCTCACCAGGCCACTATGGGTGGCCGGTATCGCGACAGCTCACCAGGCCACTATAGGTGGCCGGTATCGCGACAGCTCACCAGGCCACTATGGGTGGCCGGTTATCGCGACAGCTCACCAGGCCACTATAGGTGGCCGGTATCGCGACAGCTCACCAGGCCACTATAGGTGGCCGGTATCGCGACAGCTCACCAGGCCACTATAGGTGGCCGGTATCGCGACAGCTCACCAGGCCACTATAGGTGGCCGGTATCGCGACAGCTCACCAGGCCACTATAGGTGGCCGGTATCGCGACAGCTCACCAGGCCACTATAGGTGGCCGGTATCGCGACAGCTCACCAGGCCACTATAGGTGGCCGGTATCGCGACAGCTCACCAGGCCACTAGAGGTGGCCGGTATCGCGACAGCTCACCAGGCCACTATAGGTGGCCGGTATCGCGACAGCTCACCAGGCCACTATAGGTGGCCGGTATCGCGACAGCTCACCAGGCCACTATAGGTGGCCGGTATCGCGACAGCTCACCAGGCCACTATAGGTGGCCGGTATCGCGACAGCTCACCAGGCCACTATAGGTGGCCGGTATCGCGACAGCTCACCAGGCCACTATAGGTGGCCGGTATCGCGACAGCTCACCAGGCCACTATAGGTGGCCGGTATCGCGACAGCTCACCAGGCCACTATAGGTGGCCGGTATCGCGACAGCTCACCAGGCCACTATACCTGGCCGGTATCGCGACAGCTCACCAGGCCACTATAGCCTGGCCGGTATCGCGACGAGCTCACCAGGCCACTATAGGTGGCCGATATCGCGACAGCTCACCAGGCCACTATAGGTGGCCGGTATCGCGACAGCTCACCAGGCCACTATAGGTGGCCGGTATCGCGACAGCTCACCAGGCCACTATAGGTGGCCGGTATCGCGACAGCTCACCAGGCCACTATAGGTGGCCGGTATCGCGACAGCTCACCAGGCCACTATAGGTGGCCGGTATCGCGACAGCTCACCAGGCCACTATAGGTGGCCGGTATCGCGACAGCTCACCAGGCCACTATAGGTGGCCGGTATCGCGACAGCTCACCAGGCCACTATAGGTGGCCGGTATCGCGACAGCTCACCAGGCCACTATAGGTGGCCGGTATCGCGACAGCTCACCAGGCCACTATAGGTGGCCGGTATCGCGACAGCTCACCAGGCCACTATAGGTGGCCGGTATCGCGACAGCTCACCAGGCCACTATAGGTGGCCGGTATCGCGACAGCTCACCAGGCCACTATAGGTGGCCGGTATCGCGGCAGCTCACCAGGCCACTATAGGTGGCCGGTATCGCGGCAGCTCACCAGGCCACTATAGGTGGCCGGTATCGCGGCAGCTCACCAGGCCACTATAGGTGGCCGGTATCGCGGCAGCTCACCAGGCCACTATAGGTGGCCGGTATCGCGGCAGCTCACCAGGCCACTATAGGTGGCCGGTATCGCGGCAGCTCACCAGGCCACTATAGGTGGCCGGTATCGCGGCAGCTCACCAGGCCACTATAGGTGGCCGGTATCGCGGCAGCTCACCAGGCCACCATAGGTGGCTGGTATCGCGGCAGCTCACCAGGCCACCATAGGTGGCTGGTATCGCGGCAGCTCACCAGGCCACCATAGGTGGCTGGTATCGCGGCAGCTCACCAGGCCACCATAGGTGGCTGGTATCGCGGCAGCTCACCAGGCAACCATAGGTGGCTGGTATCGCGGCAGCTCACCAGGCCACCATAGGTGGCTGGTATCGCGGCAGCTCACCAGGCCACCATAGGTGGCTGGTATCGCGGCAGCTCACCAGGCCACCATAGGTGGCTGGTATCGCGGCAGCTCACCAGGCCACCATAGGTGGCTGGTATCGCGGCAGCTCACCAGGCCACCATAGGTGGCTGGTATCGCGGCAGCTCACCAGGCCACATAGGTGGCTGGTATCGCGGCAGCTCACCAGGCCACCATAGGTGGCTGGTAT
>OX645066.1:0-16228 GCA_951905685.1 Eumerus sabulonum
ATTTAAATAGCTTATAAATTAGAGTATAACATTGAAGATGTTAGGGAGATTGATTAATCTTTAAATAAATTTAAGTAATTAAAATTAGTAAATTTATAAATATATAAATATTAATTTTACAGTGAAAATGTAATGTTTTTATTAAACTATATAAATAGAAATATAAATGGAATTTAACCATTAAAATAAAAAGTTAGCAGCTTTTAATTGAACATCATATTTCTTTAATTGGAATTTTAAATTCATTTATATCATTAACAGTGATAAACCTCTTTTTTGGTTTCAATTAAAAATAAGGGTAATTTTACCTAAAATTAGGTCGAAACTAATTGCAATATATCGCTTCATATTTAAGGTAAATTGAATAATCAATTATTTTTGAATGCAAATCAAATGTTATAAATTAACTATAACCCTAAATTAAATAGTTCAATTTAGTATTCCTTGATTTCATTCATGATAAAGTCCTAGAAGTAGAATTAATAAAAAAAAAATAGATGTTAATGTTCATATTAATAAATTTGAATAATTAATAATTAAAATTATAGGAAGAATTAATGCAATTTCAACATCAAAAATTAAAAAAATAATTGTAATTAAAAAAAATTTAAGTGAAAATGGAAGTCGAGATGAAGATATTGGATCAAATCCACATTCGAAAGGAGATCTTTTTTCTCGGTCTCTATAAGATTTTTTTGATAAAATTCTTGCTAAAATTATTACAATACTTGATAATAATAATAAAATTAATGTTATAATACTAATAGAAAAAATTATTTATACTATATTTTATAGACTTTATGATTGGAAGTCATATATACTTATTATATTATATAAATTATTAATTAATAATTATCCTCCCCATCAATAAATTGACACATAAAGGAATAGTCAAACAATATCAACAAAATGTCAATATCATGCTGCTGCTTCAAATCCAAAATGATGATTTTTTGAAAAGTGATTATTTAAATGTCGAATTAGACAAATTAATAAAAAAGTTGTTCCAATTAATACATGTAATCCATGAAATCCTGTTGCTATAAAAAATGTAGATCCATAAACTGAATCTGCAATTGTAAAAGGAGCTTCAAAATATTCATATGCTTGTAAAATTGAAAAATAAATTCCTAATAAAATAGTAAAAAATAGTGCTTGAGAAGTTTGGGAAAAATTTCTTTTTATTAAACTATGATGAGCTCAAGTGACAGTAATTCCTGAAGATAATAGAATAGTTGTATTTAATAGAGGAATTTGAAATGGGTTAAATGGAGTAATTCCTAAAGGAGGTCATAATGAACCTAATTCAATAGCTGGAGATAAGCTTCTATGAAAAAATGCTCAAAAAAATGAAACAAAGAATAAAATTTCTGATAAAATAAATAAAATTATTCCTCATCGTAATCCAGTTGTTACAGAATATGTATGAAGACCTTGAAAGGTACTTTCTCGAGAAATATCACGTCATCATTGATATATAGTTAATATTGTAATTATTAATCCTAATAAAAGAAGTGATATATTATATTGATGAAATCATTTTACTATTCCTGAAACTAATGTTATAGTTCCAATTGCTCCTGTTAAAGGTCAAGGACTATAATCTACTAAATGAAATGGGTGATTTGAATGTGTTGACATTAAATTACTTCTCTAGAGTATAAAGTTCTTAAAACAGAAAAAACATATGATTGAATTATAGCAACGGCAGATTCTAAAATTAGTAAAAGTATTTGAATAATTAATAAAATTAAAATTAAAAAATAATTTAATGACGGTCCTGTATTTCCTAATAGTGTAAGTAATAAATGTCCAGCAATTATATTTGCAGTTAATCGAACAGCTAATGTTCCTGGTCGAATAATATTTCTAATAGTTTCAATACATACTATAAAAGGTATTAAAATTGCAGGAGTTCCTTGAGGAACTAAATGAGTAAATATATGTTGTGTATGATTAATTCAACCATAAATTATAAATGCTAATCATAGAGGTAAAGCTAAAGTTAATGTTAATACTAAATGACTTGTTCTTGTAAAAATATATGAAAATAATCCTATAAAATTATTAAATAAAATTAATCTAAATAATGAAATAAAAATTAATGTTATTCTTTTATGAGAAGTATTTCCTAATAAAATTTTGAATTCTTTATGAAGTGTTTCTAAAATTTTATTTCAAAGAATATGATAACGTGAAGGTAAAAGTCAATATATTGAAGGAATTAATAATAAACCTGTAAATGTTCTTAGTCAATTTAATGAAATATTAAAAATTCTAGATGTAGGGTCAAAAATGGAAAATAGATTAGTTATCATTTTCAGTTTATTGAATTTGTTTTATATTTGGATATTGATTGAGATTTAGGTGCTAATGGTAAATAATTAAAATAATTTATTATATTAAATAATATAAAGATTATTGAAAATAAAATATATAAACTTAATCAGTTAATTGGTGCTATTTGTGGAATCAAAAAATATTATAAAAAACAATAATTTTAGTTTGACATACTAATGTTATAAATTTAACTAATTTTTTTTTAAAAAAAAAATAAATCATTAAAAGTAATTGCTAGATTACTATAACATGGTTTAAGAGACCAGTACTTGCTTTCAGTCATTTAATGTAATTATTTATAGAAGAAATTCATTTAATAAAATAATTTATTGGAATACTTTCAATTACAATTGGTATAAAACTATGGTTAGCTCCACAAATTTCAGAACATTGGCCAAAAAATAGGCCAGGTCGGTTTATAAAAAAATTTGTTTGATTTAATCGACCTGGAGTTCCATCAATTTTAATTCCTAAAGTGGGAATTGTTCATGAATGAATTACATCAGTTGCTGTAACAAGAATTCGAATTTGAGAATTTATAGGTAAAATTACTCGGTTATCAACATCTAATAATCGAAATCTATTGAGATTTAAATCATTTGTTGGAATTATATAAGAATCAAATTCAATATTTAGAAAATCTGAATATTCGTAATTTCAATACCATTGATGTCCAATTGATTTTAAAGTAATTGAAGGCTCATTAATTTCATCAAGTAAATATAGTAATCGAAGAGAAGGAAAAGCAATAAATAATAAAATAATAGTTGGTAAAATTGTTCAAATAATTTCAATTGTTTGTCCATGTAATAAATAACGATTTGTATATTTATTAAAAAATAATCTAATTATTATATAACTTACTATAATTGTAATTATAGTTAAAATTAATAATGTATGATCATGAAAAAATGTTAATTGTTCTATTAATGGTGAAGTTCTATTTTGTAAATTTAAGTTGGCTCAAGTTGACATTAAATTCTAATAAAAGTAAAATACTTTATTTATGGAGCTTAAATCCATGGCATTAATCTGCCATATTAGAAATTATATAATAATGGTAATTCAGAATAACTATGTTCTGCGGGGGGAATATTTTGATATCATTCAATAGAAGAATTTAATTGTAAAGGATAAATTACTTGACGTTGTTTAATTAATCTTTTTCAAATAATAATTATAAAAAATAAAATTCTAAGAAGAGAAATAGTTGAACCAATTCTTGAAATAATATTTCATGTTGTATAAGCATCAGGATAATCAGAATATCGTCGAGGTATACCAGATAATCCTAAAAAATGTTGTGGAAAAAATGTTAGATTTACTCCAACAAATATAATAAAAAATTGAGTTTTTAATCATTTAGGATTTAATGTTAATCCAGTAAAAAGAGGGTATCAATGAATAAATCCTGCTATAATAGCAAATACAGCACCTATTGATAATACATAATGGAAATGAGCTACAACATAATAAGTATCATGTAAAATAATATCAATAGAAGAGTTAGCTAATACAACTCCAGTTAAACCTCCAATAGTAAATAAAAATAAAAATCCAAGAGCTCATAAAATAGTTGGAGAATAAGATAATTGTGTACCGTGAAGAGTAGCTAATCAACTAAAAATTTTAATTCCAGTAGGAATAGCAATAATTATAGTTGCTGATGTAAAATAAGCTCGAGTATCTACATCTATACCTACTGTAAATATGTGATGTGCTCAAACAATAAATCCTAATAAACCAATTGCTAATATAGCATAAATTATTCCTAAAGATCCAAATGTTTCTTTTTTTCCACATTCTTGACTAATAATATGAGAAATTATTCCAAATCCAGGTAAAATTAAAATATATACTTCAGGATGTCCAAAAAATCAAAATAAATGTTGATATAAAATAGGATCTCCTCCTCCTGCTGGATCAAAAAATGAAGTATTTAAATTTCGATCAGTTAATAATATAGTAATAGCTCCAGCTAAAACTGGCAATGAAAGTAAAAGAAGAAGAGCTGTAATTATAACTGATCAAACAAATAATGGTATACGATCATATGTAATTCCAGTTGATCGCATATTAATTACAGTAGTAATAAAATTTACAGCTCCTAAAATTGATGAAATTCCTGCTAAATGAAGAGAAAAAATAGCCAAATCAACAGATGCTCCTCTATGAGCAATATTTGCTGCAAGAGGAGGGTAAACTGTTCATCCTGTTCCAGCTCCATTTTCAACTATTCTACTTATTAACAATAATGTTAATGAAGGAGGAAGAAGTCAGAAACTTATATTATTTATTCGAGGAAATGCTATATCAGGAGCTCCTAGTATTAATGGAACTAATCAATTTCCAAATCCTCCAATTATTATAGGTATAACTATAAAAAAAATTATTACAAAAGCATGAGCTGTAACAATTACATTATAAATTTGATCATCTCCAATAAAAGATCCTGGATGACCTAATTCAATTCGAATTAAAATTCTTAATGATATTCCTACTATTCCAGCTCATATACCAAATAAAAAATATAATGTTCCAATATCTTTATGATTTGTTGAAAATAACCATTGTCGCGATTAAATGGCTGAAGTATTAGGCAATAGATTGTAAATCTATTTATAAGAATTATTCTTTTTAATTAATTTTGGTTTTATAGTCAATAATGACATTAGAATGCAATTCTAAAGGAATAATTAAATTATTAAAACTTAAGATTTAAAAAATATTATTTTTATTTATAACTTTGAAGGCTATTAGTTTTATTTAACTTAAAATCTTAGTTAAAATAAATAATAAATTATTCTAATAATAAATATGCCAAAAGTAGAAATAAATGAAAATAATAGGTATAAATTTATAAAGAAATTATTTCAATAGATATTAAAAATTCAATTATTTTCTAAATAATTTAGTATAAATGCGGTATAACATAATCGTAAGTAAAAAAATAATGTGATTAAAGTTATAATAATTATAACAAATATAATAAAAAATTGATTATTAAATGTTAAAAATTGAATCGTAAATCATTTAGGAATAAATCCTAAAAAAGGAGGTAATCCTCCTAATGACAATAAATTTAAAAATAAAGAAAATTTTAGTGATTTATTAAAAAAAAATAATGAAAATAGTTGATTAATATGAAATAATTTAAATATATTGAATAAAAAAATTAAATTAAAGAGTATAAATGAATAAAATAAAAAATAATTAATTCATAATGATTGACTAGAATATATACTTATTAATATTCATCCTAAATGATTAATTGATGAAAAAGCTATTAATTTTCGTAAAGAAGTTTGATTTAATCCTCCTAAAGCTCCTATTGTGACTGATAAAATAATACATATTAAAAATATAGGATTAATAATTACATAAGATATTAAAGTTAATGGAGCAATTTTTTGTCATGTTATTAAAATTAATGAATTAGTTCAATTTAATCCTTCAATAACATTAGGAAATCAAAAATGAAATGGAGCTGTACCTCTTTTTATTAATAAAGAAGATAAAATTATTCAGTTAATAAAATTATCATTAGAATTAAAATAATCAATAAAATTACTATTATATAAAAATAAAATTGAAGATATTAATAAAATACATGAGGCTAAAGCTTGAGTTAGAAAATATTTTAATGAAGATTCATTAGATATTAAATTATTATCACTTATAAGGGGGATAAATGATAATAAATTAATTTCTAATCCTATTCATGTTCCTAACCAAGAATTAGATGAAATTGAAATTATTGTTCTTATAATTAATATAAATAAAAATAAAATTTTTGATGTATTAAAAATTAAAAAGAAAAGGATTAGAACCTTTATAAGTGGGGTATGAACCCAATAGCTTGATTAGCTTATCTTTTTTTTAATTATATTTTAGTGTATGATGCACAAAAGTTTTTGATACTTTTAGGAATAGTTTAATTCTATTAAATATAATGAATATAATTTTAATTATATTATTTACTCTATCAAAGTAATCCTTTTGTCAGGCAATTCATTTGTATTTACAGTAATATTAATTTTTATTTAATAATATTAATAAAATAAATAAAAATTATATTAAATAATTGTAATTAGTAGTTGTTGTATTTATAAACTAAAATTAATTAATAAATTTATTTATATAATTATATTCATCTAATTTTTTTTTTTTTTTTTTTTTTTTTTTTTTTTTTTTTTTTTTTTTTTTTTTTTTTTTTATTAAATATTTATATATTTCTTTATTTATTAAATATTTATATAATTACATATATATATATATAAATGTTTAAAAAATTTTAAATTTTATTTAAAAATATATTAAATCAATATATTTTTAAATAAAATTTAGAATTTCCAATATATAATATATAACATAAAAAATATTTATATTAATAAATAACAATTATTATATATCAATTTATTAATATATAAATATTTAATATAATAATTATAAAAATATAATTCTATATTCATCTATAATTAATAATAAAATAGTTTATAGAAATTATATCTATTTATATAAATGTTTGAAAAGGATTAGAAATAATATTAAAAAATATATGTAAATATTAAATATTTATTATATAGATAATCTATATATTAATAAAAAAAAAAAAAAAAAAAAAAAAATTAGATGAATATAATTATATAAATAAATTTATTAATTAATTTTAGTTTATATATTAAAATTAATTATTTATATATATTATAAATATATAAATTTATATAAATTAATAAAAATTATTAAAATTTATAATTATAAATAAATTAATATTAATATATATATATATATTTAAATAAATATATATGTATGATAAAATTATATTTGTATATAGTTTAAATTGTATAAATAAGGGGAATATTTTTTAGAAATAAAATATGAGTGGTTACAAAATAATATTATTTATATATATAAATAATTAAAAATTAATTAAAATATTAATTTTAATTATTATAATAATAATTTAATAAAAATTAGATGAATATAATTATATAAATAAATTTATTAATTAATTTTAGTTTATATATTAAAATTAATTATTTATATATATTATAAATATATAAATTTATATAAATTAATAAAAATTATTAAAATTTATAATTATAAATAAATTAATATTAATATATATATATATATTTAAATAAATATATATATGTATGATAAAATTATATTTGTATATAGTTTAAATTGTATAAATAAGGGGAATATTTTTTAGAAATAAAATATGAGTGGTTACAAAATAATATTATTTATATATATAAATAATTAAAAATTAATTAAAATATTAATTTTAATTATTATAATAATAATTTAATAAAAATTAATAAGATAAAAATATTATAATAATAATTAATTTAAAGTTTTATTTTAGCTTAAAAATTTATTATTAATTTATATTACATGTAAATTTTTGTATGATTTATAATTTTATTTTAAAAATAAAATTATTTTAAATAATCTCAGTAATTAATATTAATATATTAAAGAAATTTATAATTAGAAATATTAAATAATATTAACTTAATTTGTGCCAGCAGTTGCGGTTATACAAATAATATAAATAAATTTTATTAATAAAAGTTAAATAGTAATTTATGTAAATAAAAAATAAATTATTAAGTGAAATTTTAATTTGTAAATATTTTATATAAAATGATTTATTGAAGCTAATAAATTTTTATTATAAACTAGGATTAGATACCCTATTATTAAAAATTTAATTAAATTATATTTGAGTAGTATTAGTTATGTTCTTGAAACTTAAAAAATTTGGCGGTATTTTAGTCTATTCAGAGGAACTTGTTTTATAATCGATAATCCTCGATGTACCTTACTTAAACTTGTTATTCAATTTATATATCGTTGTTATTAGAAAATTTTATAAGAATAATAATTTTCTATAATTTTTATTAAAATTAATATCAAATCAAGGTGTAGTTTATGTTTAAGTAAAAATGAGTTACAATAAAATTTATTTATGTGGATTTAAATATGAAAAATTTAATGAAATTGGATTTGATAGTAAATTTATAGAGATTAATAAATTGATTTTAGCTCTAAAATATGTACATATCGCCCGTCGCTCTTGTTATTAAAATAAGATAAGTCGTAACATAGTAGATGTACTGGAAAGTGTATCTAGAATCAATTTAAAGCTTAATTAGTAAAGTATTTCATTTACATTGAAAAGATTTTTGTGCAAATCAATATAAATTGATTAAATTATATTGATTAATTTTTTTTTATTTTATTTATGTATATTTATTAAAAATAATTATAAAATTTATAGTTTAAGTATTGTATAAAGAAAAAATAAAGTAGTAATAATAGTTTATTAGTATTGTAAAAGAATATTGAAATAATATGAAAAATTTTTATAAAAAAAGAAAATTTAATTTATTGTATCTTGTGTATCAGAGTTTATTAAATAAAAAATATTTATATTTATTTTTTTCGATTTTAAAAGAGTTAATAAATTATAAAAGTTATTGTAATAAAATTATTTTTAATAATTTATTAGAAATGAGATGTTATTCGTTTTTAAAGGTATCTAGTTTTTTAAGAAATAAATTTAATTTAGTTTTATAAAATTTAAAAATTTAAATTAAATAAGTTTTTAAATTTTATAAGATAATATTTTATGGGATAAGCTATAAAATAAATTATTATAAGTAATAAATTTTTAAAAATAAAATATGTTTAGAATTAGCAATTTTTATTAAGTTTGTTATAAATTAATTTATGTAATTTAAATTATTTATTATATTTTAATTTTTTTATTAAAATATTTATTTTAATATTAAAAATAAAGTAATAATGATAAAATTAGTATATTTATTATTTAAAAAATTATTTATAAATGATAAGTTTATATAAAGAATTCGGCAAAAATAATATTCGCCTGTTTAACAAAAACATGTCTTTTAGAATTGAATTAAAAGTCTAACCTGCCCACTGAAAAATTTTAAATGGCCGCAGTATTTTAACTGTGCAAAGGTAGCATAATCATTAGTTTTTTAATTGAAGGCTGGAATGAATGGTTGGACGAAATATTAACTGTTTTATTTAAATTTATAATAGAATTTTATTTTTTAGTCAAAAAGCTAAAATTATATTAAAAGACGAGAAGACCCTATAAATCTTTATATATAAATTATTTTAATTTTGTGGATAAATTTGATTATAATAATTTTATGTATTTTATTGGGGTGATATTAAAATTTAAAAAACTTTTAAAAATTAATTCATTAATTTATGAATAATTGATCCATTAATAATGATTAAAAATTTAAGTTACTTTAGGGATAACAGCGTAATTTTTTTGGAGAGTTCATATTGATAAAAAAGATTGCGACCTCGATGTTGGATTAAGATATAAATTTAAATGCAGAAGTTTAAATTTTAAGTCTGTTCGACTTTTAAAATCTTACATGATCTGAGTTCAAACCGGTGTAAGCCAGGTTGGTTTCTATCTTTAATATATTAATATATTTTAGTACGAAAGGATTAAATATATAAATTATAAAATTTTATTAAAAGAATATTATTAATTTTATAACTATTTTGGCAGATTAATGTAATAAATTTAGAATTTATAGATGTAATTTATATTACAAATAGTACATTTTTTATATAGAAGTTATTTTGTTTTTAATTATAAGAGTTTTATTAGTTGTTTGTGTATTAGTAAGTGTTGCTTTTTTAACTTTATTAGAACGTAAAGTATTAGGATATATTCAAATTCGTAAAGGACCTAATAAAGTTGGATTAATAGGGATTCCTCAGCCTTTTTGTGATGCAATTAAGTTATTTACTAAAGAACAAACATATCCTTTATTATCTAATTATATTTCTTATTATTTTTCACCTATTTTTTCTTTATTTTTATCTTTATTATTATGAATATGTATACCTTTTTTTATTAAATTATTTTCTTTTAATTTAGGTTTATTATTTTTTATATGTTGTACAAGATTAGGGGTATATACAATTATAATTGCAGGTTGATCATCAAATTCTAATTATGCATTATTAGGAGGATTACGATCTGTTGCACAAACTATTTCTTATGAAGTAAGTTTGGCATTTGTTTTATTATGTTTTGTTTTTTTAATTAATGATTATAATATAATTAATTTTTATTTTTATCAAAAATATTTATGATTTATATTTTTAATATTTCCTTTATTGTTTGTTTGATTAATTATTTGTTTAGCAGAAACTAATCGTACACCTTTTGATTTTGCGGAAGGTGAATCAGAATTAGTTTCAGGATTTAATGTTGAATATAGAAGAGGGAGATTTGCTTTGATTTTTTTATCAGAATATTCAAGAATTTTATTTATAAGAATATTATTTTCATTAATTTTTTTAGGAGGAAATATTTTTAGTATTATATTTTATTTGAAATTAATATTTATTTCTTTTATTTTTATTTGAGTTCGTGGAACATTACCTCGATTTCGTTATGATAAATTAATATATTTAGCTTGAAAAATTTTTTTACCTTTTTCTTTAAATTATTTATTATTTTTTGTTGGGTTAAAAATTTATTTATTAAATATAATTTAATTAATTAATTTTAGTAAAGTTAATAGAAAATTAAAGTTTCTATATTATGTTTTCAAAACATATGCTTATTCAAGCTCATTAACTTTTAAATATTAATTTAATAAATTATCTCATCATTTATTAATTAATGGATTAATAATATAATATAAAAAATAAATAATAGTTAAAATTTGGCCGGTAATAATATAGGGATTTTCAACAGGACGAGCTCCAATTCATGTTAATAAAGTGATAATAACAATTAAAATTCAAAATATAATTTGATTAATAGGATAAAATTTTAATCCTTGAAATTTTCTTAAATTATAAAATGGAAGAATTATTAAAATTGCAATTGATATTATTAGTGCAATTACTCCTCCTAATTTATTGGGAATTGATCGTAAAATAGCATAAGCAAATAAAAAATATCATTCTGGTTGAATGTGAATAGGAGTAACTAAAGGATTTGCTGGAATAAAATTATCAGGATCTCCTAATAGATAAGGATTTATTAATGTTAATAAAGTTAATAAAAGTATTATGATAATAAATCCTACTATATCTTTATAAGAAAAATAAGGGTGGAATGGAATTTTATCTAAATTAGAATTTAATCCTAAGGGATTATTAGATCCTGTTTGATGAAGAAATAGTAAATGAATTATTACTATTGCTAATACAATAAATGGTAAAATAAAATGTAAAGTAAAAAATCGAGTTAATGTTGCATTATCAATAGCAAATCCACCTCAAATCCATTGAACTAAGTCTGTTCCTAAATATGGGATAGCAGATAAAAGATTTGTAATTACTGTAGCTCCTCAAAAAGATATTTGACCTCATGGTAATACATATCCTATAAAAGCTGTTCCTATTACTAGAAATAGAATAATAGTTCCAGATAGTCAAGTATGTATAAATAAATATGATCCATAGTAAATTCCTCGTCCTACATGAAGATAAATACATACAAAAAAAAAGGAAGCACCATTAGCATGTAAAGTTCGTAATAATCAACCATAATTTACATTTCGACAAATATGATCAATTCTATTGAAAGCTATATTAATATCTGCTGTATAATGTATAGCTAGAAATAATCCTGTTAAAATTTGAATAATTAAACATAGTCCTAAAAGAGAACCAAAATTTCATCAAGTAGAAATACTTGCAGGAGAAGGGAGATCAATTAATGCATTATTAGCAATTTTTAAAATAGGATGATTAATTCGTATAGGTTTATTCATTAGTTAATTTATTAATCGAATAGGTCCATAAAATAATTTTGTAATTTTTACAGTAGCAATTAAGGTAATTAATAAATAATTAATTAATATAATTGTGATTATATTATTGGGAAAATTATAAAGTTTATATAAATATAATGAATTTTCTGTAATATAAGAATTTATATAGTTTAATGGTATTATTTCATTATTTATTAAATTAAAATTAGTTATTATTTTATCAAATAATAAAAAAGTAATTGATATGATGAATAAGATTAATAAATTAATTATTAATATTTTTATAGAAAATGAGAATATTTCATTGGATGCTAATGAAGTTACATAAATAAATAAGACTAATATACCTCCAATAAATGTTAAAAATAAAATATATGAAAATCAGAATCTTTTTGTTATTAATCCTGTAATACAACAAATTATTGTTGTTTGAATTAATAATATTATTCCTATTCTTAATGGGTGATTTATTTGTAAAAAAATGAAATTAAAAATTAAGGTAAAAATATATAATATAATTTGTATAATATCAAGAAATAGTTTAATAAAAAATATTAATTTTGGAGATTAATGATAAAGAATTTTCTTTTTTCTTGAAGTTTTAAAAGATTTTATCTTATTTTTGGTATACAAGACCAATGTTTTTATTAAACTATTAAAACTAATGATAATATTTTTAAATTGAGGATTACCTTTTTTTTTAATTTTTACAGGTATTATAGTATTTGTTTCTAATCGTAAACATTTACTATCTATACTTTTGAGATTAGAATATATTGTTTTATCATTATTTTTTATATTATTCATTTATTTAAATATATTAAATTTTGAAAATTATTTTAGTATAGTTTTTTTAACTTTTAGAGTATGTGAAGGAGTTTTGGGGCTATCAATTTTAGTTTCTATAATTCGAATATATGGAAATGATTATTTTCAATCTTTTAGAATTTTACAATGTTAAAAATTTTGTTTATATTATTGTTATTAATTCCTTTTAGTTTTATAAAAAATATATTTTGAATGGTTCAAAATATATTTTTTTTAGTAATATTTATTATAATTATTATAAATAATTATATAAATTATTGAGGAAGAATTTCTTATTTTATAGGAATAGATTTATTTTCTTATGGAATAGTATTATTAAGATTATGAATTTGTGCATTAATATTAATGGCAAGTCATATAATTAATAAATTGAATAATTATAAAAATTTATTTTTATTAAATGTAGTAATATTATTATTGTTATTAATTTTAACATTTACAAGAATAAATTTATTTTTATTTTATTTTTTTTTTGAAGGTAGATTAATTCCTACTTTATTTTTAATTTTAGGATGAGGATATCAACCAGAACGATTACAAGCTGGTATATACTTATTATTTTATACTTTATTAGTTTCTTTACCTATATTAATTTCTATTTTTTATTTATATAATAATTTAAATATTATAGATTTTTATATAATAAGTAGATATAATTTTGGTTTTATTATTTTTTACTTATCAATAATTTTTTCTTTTTTAGTTAAAATGCCTATATTTTTAGTTCATTTATGATTACCTAAAGCTCATGTAGAAGCTCCTGTTTCTGGGTCAATAATTTTGGCTGGGATTATATTAAAATTAGGAGGATATGGATTAATTCGTGTATTTAGTTTTTTACAATTTATAGGAATAAAATATAATTATTGGTTTATTAGAATTAGATTAGTAGGAGGAATATTAATAAGTTTAATTTGTTTACGACAAACTGATTTAAAATCATTAATTGCTTATTCTTCAGTTGCACATATAGGTATTGTATTAAGAGGATTGATAACTTTAACTTATTGAGGATTATGTGGTTCATATATTTTAATAATTGCTCATGGATTATGTTCTTCTGGATTATTTTGTTTAGCTAATATTAGATATGAACGATTAGGTAGTCGTAGATTATTAATTAATAAAGGATTATTAAATTTTATACCTTCAATAACATTATGATGATTTTTATTATGTTCTGCTAATATAGCAGCTCCTCCTACATTAAATTTATTAGGAGAAGTTTTTTTATTAAATAGAATTATTAGATGATCATGGGTTTCAATGATTATATTAATATTATTATCTTTTTTTAGAGCTGCTTATACACTATATTTATATGCATATAGACAACATGGAAAATTTTATTCTGGAGTTTATTCTTTTAGTATAGGTGTTAATCGAGAATATTTATTGTTATTTTTACATTGGTTTTTTTTAAATTTATTAATTTTAAAATCTGATATATTTTTATTATATTTAAATAGTTTAAAAAAAATATTGATTTGTGGTATCAATGATATGAATTTATTCATTTTAAATTGTGAAATATATATCTATTTGTTTAATTAATTTTATTATATTATTTATTTTTAGAATTAATTTTTTTTTTTTATCAATTTTATTTATTTTGAATGAATATATCTATTTTATTGAGTGAGAAGTAATTTCTTTAAATAGAATAAGAATTGTTATAACTTTTTTATTTGATTGAATAAGATTAATATTTATATCTTTTGTTTTATTAATTTCTTCTTTAGTAATTTTTTATAGAAAAGAATATATAATAAGTGATAAAAATATTAATCGTTTTATTATTTTAGTTTTATTATTTGTTATGTCAATAATATTATTAATTATTAGTCCAAATTTAATTAGAATTTTATTAGGTTGAGATGGATTGGGATTAATTTCTTATTGTTTAGTAATTTATTTTAATAATGTGAAATCTTATAATGCAGGAATATTAACTGCATTATCTAATCGAATTGGGGATGTTGCTTTATTAATAGCAATTGCTTGAATATTAAATTATGGAAGATGAAATTATATTTTTTATTTAGAATTTATATATAATGATTTTTGTATAAAAATTATTGGAATTTTAGTTGTTTTAGCTGCTATAACAAAAAGAGCACAAATTCCTTTTTCTTCATGATTACCTGCTGCAATAGCTGCTCCTACACCTGTATCAGCTTTAGTTCATTCTTCAACTTTAGTTACTGCAGGAGTTTATTTATTAATTCGTTTTAATTTATTATTAAATGAAACTTTTATTTCTAAATTATTATTATTATTAGCAGGATTAACAATATTTATATCAGGATTAGGGGCTAATTTTGAATTTGATTTAAAAAAAATTATTGCTTTATCAACATTAAGACAATTAGGATTAATAATAATAATTTTATCTATAGGATTTTATAAATTAGCTTTTTTTCATTTATTAACTCATGCTTTATTTAAAGCTTTATTATTTATATGTGCAGGAGTTATTATTCATAATATAAATAATTTTCAGGATTTACGTTTAATAGGAGGGTTAAGATTATATATGCCATTAACTTCTTCTTGTTTTAATGTTGCAAATTTAGCTTTATGTGGAATACCTTTTTTAGCAGGATTTTATTCTAAGGATTTAATTTTAGAAATTATTTCAATAGATTTTGTAAATTTATTTATTTATTTTTTATATTATTTTTCTACAGGATTAACTGTTAGTTATTCATTTCGATTAGTTTATTATTCTATAGTAGGGGATTTAAATTGTAGAGCATTAAATTTATTAAATGATGAAAGTTGAATTATATTAAAGGGAATATTAGGTTTAATATTTATAAGAATTATTGGAGGAAGAATATTAAATTGATTAATATTTTCTACTCCTTATATAATTTGTTTACCTTATTATTTGAAATATATAACATTATTTGTTTGTATAGTTGGAGGTTTATTAGGATATATAATTTCTAATGTATCATTATTTTTTATTAATAAATCATTAAGTAATTATTATTTTAGAACTTTTGTAGGTTCTATATGATTTATACCTTATATTTCTACTTATGGTATTGTAGATTTTCCATTAAAAATTGGAATACATGTATTTAAAAATTTTGATCAAGGGTGATCAGAATTTTTAGGAAGACAACATATATATAATCAATTAGTAATTTATAGAAAATATACATATTTAATGCAAAATAATAATTTGAAAATTTATTTATTTATTTTTGTATTATGAATTATTATTTTAAGAATATTTTTAATTTATTTAT